>JAVFBZ010046620.1:0-10413 GCA_032466195.1 Katharina tunicata
GCGTTTAAACCCATCAAAAGCCTTATTCAACTATATTTTCTCTTGAGTAGACTCAAGGACTTTTATAACCTCGGTTGCCATTTTATTTAGGGTTGTTAGGTAAGCGCACGCGACGCCCTGACTCCGTGGGTATATGAAAAATATACCTCGTCTCTGCAAAATATTCCCCATGTGTGTGGTAAACACGGTGCTGTACTTCCCTTGCATGGACCAATCATAAGCCCAGAATTTTCGCTGAATGGTGATAAAAGTTTATATTCACTGTGTTGTAGACTTGTAATAGATAGTGTGGCTATTTGTTAAAGTGTATATGTAAAGAGTGAAGGGAGGGTACATGTATTGTATATGTCTTCTTAAAAACCCACACCTCTCTTTTCATCACTGCCAAATTTATTCAATAACTGTATTCCAAAACATATCAAACCTAGCATGTCCTTATACGGTGACAGATCTACACTGGATGGTTACCTGTTTTAAAACGCATATATATTAGAAACAACAAAATAAATGAAATATGGAGATAAATCTTCGAGATAATTTTCAAAGCAGTTAAATAAATCAAATAAAGCATTTTGGTGTAAGCTCCCATTTTTTATTACGTTAAATTTGTTGTGTTGCTGAAATCTGGTAGAAAATCAATTGTCCTTTGACATGTTTGAGAAGGATTATTCATCACTGAAGTTTGATAGCTTGGTATCTTATTCCTACATCATTTTATAGAAACAACTTCCATTTTACCAACTTTAATCAATTGATAAATACATCTCAGAAATTGTCACTTTATTTAGAGCTTAGGGAGCATCATAGTGTTAGCCAGAAACCAAAAACAGGGTGTCTCAAATCACTATTTTCAAAGAAGCAGGGTGTCTCATTTGATGTTTTTCCTATCTTTCTTATGTTAAATTTGACTGAATTAGGGTGTCTCAAATGGATTCCAGGGTGTCTCAAAGACGCCGAGACACCCCTCTGGCTAACACTATGGGGAGCATTAACATAAATCCAGGTTTTTTAAATCACACTTTCGGTACTCGGTTCTGAGATTACTCTGAGATACAACTGTGATTACAATATGATCCACACATTTGAATTTCTAATCGCGAGTGTCAGATGTTGATTGTAAATGTGTGTTGCGCTTAACTTGCCGGCTGCCAGTTTGTAGTAATCTGCGCGACACATGTGCCGCTTTACGGCTGATTTGCAAAACCCTGCTGAAACAGCGAGTCCCATATGTGTGAAACAACTCCAGCTGATTATCGACATATCGCCTAAACCTATCGTAGCAGGAGTAGGCCTACAAAACAACAGATTATTTCCTTCTTCCTTGCTCGCCAGGTGTTCACGCAGTCTTAGAAACCAACATTTTTGGTAATTGGTTATTTTGTCTCCTACCGCTTTTGTTGTTCATAAAATGTTTATTGACAACCCTGGCGAATTGTGTATCCTCAGAAGTTGCCATAATCGTTAGAAAAAAAAGGTTTTCCAAAAACTGTTCTGTATGCATATTTTATATTAATTATGTAACAAATCTAAACCTGATATATGACTGTTTTATCCGTTTCTGGACCATTTTTAACTCAAAACTCTTTAACAAAAATTTTTGATAACTTGAATCCAAACTGTTTCAAGCTACTTTATATATCAATGTTATCGTATTGTCCACTTATCATTAACTTGACCATGAAGCAGCGATTACTTCTCATCGAATTGGTGTAATTTGTTTAACAAATAATACTAATAAGAACCATGTAGCTCTTTCCTGCAGTATAGCCAGAATATGTACGGTACACCTTACGATGTAAATCTTTCTTGCAAAAGAGACTGAGGAGGGTAGTTTTGCAACGTATATTATATACGGTATATTACAAGGTTATGAGTATTTTAGACTGACAGGGCTTCACGTATATAGATAACAGATAACGGTTGTATATATGTCTGTGCCTGGGAAGTAGTTTAATTTTACAGTGCTCACATTTAGGGATTTACTGTTGTATTGATCAAGCATCTAGAGCTCGTTAGAAAATAGTTTGAAAATATTCAAATACTGCAAGGCTTTCGTAAAGCGCTGCATATTTCTTAAACGGTAGAACTATTTGTGTTCTTTATTTGTCAAGTATGGGACGGGTATTTAATATTTCCGGTGAAATGGCTTGGATATTCACATCGACTTTGAACATAAAACTGTCTTGATACCGATTGGTTGATCTCAATGAATGTCCTTTAAATCAGAAAATATATAAATAAAGAACAAAGTTTCTCTAACACAAACATTTCATTATCTATTCTCGCATACATTAAAGTTACGTTACTCTCTTATATCGCTCATATTTGCATGTTCCAAGGCAAAAACATTTACAAATAATATTTGAAGCATTAAGGAACCGTAGTTTTCTCACATTTCTTTGAAATACTTATTGCATAATTCTTGTTCTTTCCGTTTCACACGCACATGGTTGCATTTATGCCTCATGTGTGTCCCTGTACTATATTCACCAGTTAGAGGCCATATGGTACAAATCTGCTGGGTGAAATTTACCTATTCACAAAGTATGTCGCCCATGTTTAGGATGTCACATTACCTGAGAAAAAAACAAATAAATAAGACTCACAGGACCCGTCAAGGCATTAAGTGTTGCTAACAAGAGTAGGATTGTTTGTTTTTTGACGTTGCACCAACAGCCCAATTTACAGGTCAGAATGACTGGAAACTCAACCCTTAAATAATTCTACAGGTTTTTGAAGGATTAATCAAAATCCGTACAGGGCAAAACAAATTGCCTTGTAGGCATATTATTACTGTTGACAAAATTTTTTTTGGACACATGGAAAACGGCTAAATCTGTGCATGGGTAAATATATTTATATAGCCTATTTTAAATTAAGAGTAAATATTTTTGTATGAAGATATATTTACGAATGAAAACAAGGAAAAACAAATTATCAGTACCGGTAGTAGGCCTATAGGTCCTGTATATTGAAACTTAAGGTTTCTTTTGTTCAAATTAAAATATTGAATCTTAATAACGACTAGCTTCTTAATTTTTAAAAAACGAGAAGATACAATATATTTAAAGTAACACCAGTACAACAAGCCAATACAATAATTTATTACAAATTTGTTCCAAACCAAAAACAGTATGCCTATAATTACAATGGGCGTAACTGGGGAAAAGCCGATCAGTGTTGTTGTTGTTGCTGAGGACATTACCCGATCACGGAACTTGGGGTTGGGACAAGTTAGTTTAGCGAAATTCCAATAGAACCTGCTAGTTCCACTCCTTGCCATTGGCTTCGGCAGTGCCAGGTTGAAGGTAAAACGTCTTCAGAATTTTCATTGCCGATGTCACTTGCAGAGGAAGATCGTTTGACTGCACCACATGGCTTTATTGCCGTAAGGGACCGAGTTAAATTAACGCTGAAAGTCCAGGATAATATTGTTTCTGAACTCAAGAAAACAATACTGAATATAATAAAATAAATCCTCGCAAGTCGGTTGGCGCTGATAATTTTAATTTTTTGTTGTTGTTTACAATGAACTGTTTATCATAGTATTCCTAACTCAGTTTTACATGTAAAACATAATGATTTCTTGGTAAGATGAGAAGCCCCCCCATGCAAGAACGCGTACTTGTCCCGGCCGGTTTCCCTACAATCAAAACCCAATACAGCTATCATCGATTTGTTACAAGCTGTAGTTCTAGTTCGGTAAGCCTTAATTTTACGTAAAACTTATGAGAAATTACTTCATTCAAAGTGCTTCTGTTACTGTACAGTTTCCCAGTGTACAAGTCTCCTGCTTTGTCGTTCTGAAAAAAGAAACAATAAAGTCTAAGTGTATGTTGTGCATGTATGTATTTTTATTTACCGTGCAGATTGCATTACGTGATTTTGCTAATTTAAAAATAAAAATAAAATAGTAAATGTCCTATATGTATCTAAAAGTTGACCTTCTTAGTTTGTTGCAAGAACTAATAAGAGATTAATTGCCATAAGAGTCAATTTCAATCCAAATGATGGAATACTTTCATATATCTGATCACTTTGTGTTTTTGGTGCAGTGTATGGTTACTGGTAGCTTATAAAAGGTTAGGTCTGGATGTAGGATTATTGTTCAATTTGGGTTAAGGGTTCGGGTTAGGTTTTCTTTTTTGTAATTGATTGGAATTTAGGCCATCTGTTTGTCTCACAGGAAAACATTGTTATACTGAAGAAATAGAAGAGACAGGACATTGAATGACATATTCACAGACACTGATCATGGCATATCTAAATATAGCTGTGCAGATCTTGTGTTATGTGGGGAAGGCTGCAGCCACTAAAGGTATCCAACAGCCTCAGTATGTATTGATCGGTGTGCATCCTTGGATTTCTATGCTACAGTTGAAGGTATTCCTCTTAAATGGTGAACACAAGCCATTTTCTTTTAAGAAAAGCTGTGCTCTTATTGGGTCAGCTAGCCCCTTGGTCATTCATGGAACACTTAGAAGCATTGCTGATTTTGTGGTTTGAGTGGTTCAACTCAGACTAGTACTCACTATATTGAGTCTTTCAAACATGATCATATTTTTCTGAAGAATTCCACGAAATTGTCCTGTTGCAATAGCCAGTCTGATTAAGGACAGAAATTTCTGTAGAATCTTGTTTGATGGCATGTGTTGTTTTCTTTTGGTAAGATCTGTATTCAAGAAACAACTGTATTTTACTGGCAGGGTTTTTCTCTATGCTCACTACATGTACCATTATTCAAATAAAGTGGTCTTATATTTCAGGCGGCAACAATTTTTTTAGCTTTACCTTATTATGCACATGATGTCTATGAATTATTTTTATACCTTCAATAATATTTGTTGATCTAAAACCGTAATTATGCCACCAAATTAGTCTTTAGATATCATTTACGATATGACTCACTGACTGGTTCAGGGCATTAGCCAGGAATTTAACAGAGGGTGTCCAAAAGGTTGGGGTTAGGGGGCCGCCGCGTGAGTACCCCTTAATATTAGCCGGGGGTCTGGGGGCCACAAGCCCCCAAGATTTTTTTTTTGCCTATAAGCGTTATAAAGATACCCAGACGTAAATTTTAAAATCATTTGAACAAAAAAAGGTTTATTCGACAGGTGTATTATGCACTTATTTTACACACCTTTTCACCAGGAATGTCCAGAATACTTTAACTTTAATTAAAAATAGGTTATGCGAGATGGGAATTAGCATAACCTTTGTCCTAGGTTAACCTCTTTTTCTTTTTGCATCTTTTAATGAGTGTTTGGAGAGGAAATGAAACGTTGAGTAATAAAAAAAAAAAAAAATTCACATAAGAATGTGCTATACACCATACATGTGGAGATTCCTGCTTTGATAATTCATAGAAAATGCCAGGAAACTTTTTTTGAAGCCATGTTTATTTTTAGGGACATCCAGACATTTATGGAAAATAATACTAAATAGGCCTACTTTTGTCCAGTTTCATGCACAATAATACTGGACTGTCATCATGTGAGTGAAAAGAACTTTAAGATTTATTTAAATTGTTTATTTGATTGATGATTAATGTTGGGCATGGTGTTATATAGACACCAAGCAAATAAATAAATAAACAAGAAAGTAATTTATCATTGCATTGGGATTAAAATAATGATCAGTACCAGACAACCACTTACAGCTGTATGTCCAGTATAGCGCACAGTAAATGTCTAAGCAATTAAAAGACAAAGTTACTTCTGAGAGTTGATCAATAGAACTTTACACCTTATCAACCCCTCCACCATTATAACCGGCTCAAATCAAACCTTTTATGTCCCACTACAGAGACTAGCTATATACACACAGAGCTACTACTGCAGCTTGGCTCCCCAGTAACTTTAGGCCACCTGCATGTACCTATGAACTGTTTTTGACCACAGTGTCTTACATAACCTGTGTGTTGGTGTACATTCGAATCCCGGTGGAGGCAAGCAAAATGTTCTTTCTCTACATTTATACAAAAATATATATAAATCTTACTGCAGAACTTCACTCTCTCATCTGAAGAAGCTGGTTTACACTACCGGCGAAAGCTAGTGACAACAACAACCCGTGGTTAGTCTCAAAGGTGCTACCTCATAATTGCAGTTTGAACAACTTTGAATTTCAGGGTCACAAGGTCAAGGGCATTATATAGCTATTTTTTAGAAAAAGTTTGTCATTGGCGGTGTGACTTGGTCCATGCACAGATTTTCATCGAACTTCACACTCATGCTTTAAAAAAATGTCTTGATTAAGTTTGTATTTCATGTTTGTCACCTCTGTACTGACTTTGATCCTGTGCTAAGTATCACCAAACTTAACAGTGGTGCCTGTTATAAAAACAAGTTCAAGGTCAGGGGGTCGGGTTCAAGTTCATTTCAGCCTTTTGAATAAGCATGGAATGTTTGTCGGTGTGATGTCCATCACTGATAAAAGTAATGAAGTAAGGCTTGAACAGGTTCCGTTAATGTCACCTACATGTAGGATAAAGTTTTAGATTATTGTTTTAATAAAAGTTTTTTTCTCTGATCATAGGGCTGTCTGGATTGCTCATTAATTACTATCACTTTAATCTTGTTGTGGGTATTATGTACTGCTTGTAGTTGTACTCGGTCGGGATAGGTTATGCTGGAAAACCGTATTATACAGGGCTGCTTATTTAGGACATCCGTTTTAAATACATCTATTGCAGTCATAAGCAAAATTGTTACTTTAAACTTATATCAATATGTAATTTATCCGAAACGAAGGGTTTTATTTTTTTAATTTGGCCCTCTTTTGAGTGTCTTCCAAAAATACATGACCTGCTTGGCTATGTACATATGTGTATTAGTTGGTTTTGTTGCATGTTATCACTTGAAATATGCAATCAATTAATGATTTTGACATGGTTCTACTGATCTGTTCTTTTGTTCTTGATACTGGCAGCAAATATGGTTATCGCATATCTATTGTATGATCTCACTGCTGTACCAAGATTGAATGCCTATAGTTGTATGTATTATGAAGCAGTGAGTCTATATTTTTGTTTGTAGATGGGGTGATGCAGTGTAGCTGGTGAGGGTACATATTGTCATCATGTTCTCCCTGCGTATTGTCACTTCTGACCATTACATGGCACCACCTCTTCGCAACGTTGATGTCGTATTTTCTGAGTTTAGGCAGACAGAAGTGAAGAAGGTACCCGTCTTCAGAATTTTTGGTGCTTCACCAGCAGGTAGGTTTCTATCACAATCCGTAAAACCACATAAGTGAAAAACAATAATATATTACAAGCAATGTTTGCTATACGATGGAAAAGGGTGACCTGTTCTTCATTTTGATTGAAATCTTGACTTTTTGCAGCTGAGTTAAGATTATGGATAGTATTAAAATGAGGTCTCTCCGGATTCCTATCGGGGTCATGACTTCTTTTCAAATGAATTTCAAATTTGACAACTGGACATCTTATTACCAGAAGGTGTGTCATCAACCAACATCAAGTCTAACGCATATAGCTGTCCATCTGTCGATGCCCTATGGCTAAGGTAGTACATCTATGTTTTGAGCTTACATAATAGTTACATTCATACTGGCATACTTTCAGAGGAACATTATCTTTGTCAATGGAGCTAATAATGAAGTGACTTCATATTATTTGGTTGTGTTACTGTCACTGGTTGCTGTTGGAATACGCCACTGTTGGATCCATTTCAACCCGCTGACTTGAATGAATTTCTTATTTGGTGTATTTTGTACTCACATTTTTTTTAAATTAGGCTTTGCAAAAATTATTAAAAAAAGGATATGTTGTAACCGTACGAACAATACTTGAACTCTACTAATAACTGATGGATGATAGTGGGGGATATGGTTGACTATGTCAGATTGTTAAACTTTTATCATTCCATATAGTACAAGCATTGGGCATGATGGCCTGTGGTCAGTAAAATATTAACAGTATCAATCATTTTAGTGACACAACTCGTTATGGTTTACCAACAAACAGAAACTCCCCAGAACTTACATGATATAAGTGATAGTCTAGCATTGTACACCAAGTTAACAATTACAGATCCAGTCTACCATAGATCTATTGTCTAGCTTTTCCAGCATTGCTATAATCTGTTATGATCTGGAAATTTGTTGTTTGGGGTGTGCTGAATTTTGTTTCCTTGGGCAGATCTTGTAAACTTCAGAGGAGAAGAGTAAGATAATGTAGTTTTGTTTTCTCCTATGCGAGGCTTAATCACCTGTATGACTGAGTTGGGCAAATGTACTGATTACATTATAGATATACAGTTTCTGCAGTCTTTCTGCATCTATCAGAATGGTGTGATAAACTTTTTTTACATTATATAAATTTTTAAAACCTGGCCTTCTAAATTGATTTAATTTTAATTGTGCTTCTAAATTTTAATAAAAAACTGTTGTTATTTTCTTAACTTACTTAATAAACCAAAATGATAAAAAAAAGTTGTTTATCCCTTTTGCACGGAAAGCATTAATATCAGGTGGGTTACATGTAGATCTCCTTCTGGCATGTAACCTTGTTTGGCTTATATGCTTCAATTTTGGACTCATTTCATTTTCTGTCTCGACTATCACAGATAGGACTGAATTATCAGGTTTCTATCAAAGGAGTTTTAAATAATTTGGACACATAACTTGTTTTACCTCCTGGAAAAGGTCTTTTTTATATGATTATTGGAGCACAGATTTTATGGATATCATTTTCTTCTTATAATTTACACATCAACTTTTTCTTTAATATTTTATACATCACTTCATTATTATTATTTTATGATATCCATGAAATCTTTGTTCCGATAATGATTTCTTACAACTTCTAAATAAAGTTATTTTATGATGTGCTGAACCCATATATTTAGTTTTATTTTCAATTTGGAGACAATTTACTGTTTCAGGTAACATGCCATATTGATTTGTCTATGTTTATCACACGAACAAACAGGAAATTTGTTAATTGTGAATCCTATGATAACCATTTTTTACACATATGACATTTACATTTTAGGCCAGAAGACATGTATGCATGTTCATGGTGTGTTCCCATACCTGTATGTGCCATATGATGGTACCCAGCCCTGGAACCTATACCTGTATCAGTTTGCCAGCAGTTTAGACAAGGCTGTCAACATAGCTTTGGGCAATGAGCACTCCAAAGCTCAACATGTATATAAAGTCTCTCTGGTCTCTGGAATGTAAGTCTGCTTTTCTTTTACATTCAACTCCCAGTATGAAATATTGCAGGGCACAACTTTTGGTTGTAAAAAACATATTAGTTTACTAAAATAATTCAATGTTTTAAAAGCTCATTAAATCAATGCTCTTTTTTATTTACCAATTAATTTTGTACTATAATACAATTTAAATTTAAGAATCAACTCTGTCTTGCCACAAAGACATTTTTTTGCTGATTTTTTCAGCAAGATTTCAAGTCTGATACTAGTGTTTTTACCCTTTGGCATTTATATTCCAATGGGTATTGTTGTTGTCTTGTCTGTCTGTCCGTTACTGCAATTTCCCAATGGAAAGTCTATGCTGTTATGTTTATTTCTCTTCGTTTGTTACCTTGAAAATTCTTATATATTTATCTCTTTGAAAGTACCTCTCTTAGCCCAATCGTTTTGAATTGTCACTGGTAGATAAGTTATGCATTAAACTTTTATGTATATTTGTTATGTATATTTCTCTGTCCACTGTTCGTCTGCCTGTGCACTCTTTCATTATCTGTACTTAAGTTAGATTTGTGCGCCATGCTAGTGGATTTTAGATAGTGAAGTTTTGTGTTTAAACATATTATTACAGGCATGGGGATTTCACAGAAACGATCGTTCCGTTACCGTGTCGTTTCCCAGGGTTAAAAATCTCGGAACTGAAAATACGTTTCACACGGCCAGTAAAATAAAAAAAATGTTTTAACAAAATGTTAGAACAGTGCAAAAAAAGTTTCCCCATATCGAATATTTTTTTCTTTCACAAGACGTCATAAGCAAAGCGCAAAAGAAAACAACAATTTAATGTGCCGCATTTATCAAATAAAATGTACGAGAAAATACGACTTGTGGCTACTAAACGCATTTCAGTATGTCAAACTGCTACACTGTAATAGCTATCACTCGAAGAAAACTTGCACTGCCTAATGAATAGACAACATGTGCTTTTGAGAAGGCACCTAATATGTTTTAAACTGAACAAATAAGCCTGAATTGAATTACTTTATGTTCGATTTAATGTTTGAAATGCGAATGAGTAAATGCAAAGTGGCGGCTATGAGTTGCTATCAACGCTTTCGTTCATAAAAATATCCAACATGTCTACCCTCTTGTGTGATGGAACAGCTTTACTGACCTTTGTCCCGTCTAACCATTGTGTGTAAGAATGCTACCATTTACTTATAGAGGGGGT
>JAVFBZ010046642.1:0-10412 GCA_032466195.1 Katharina tunicata
TGCAATATACTGAAATGCAACATAATGAATTTGAAGTGGCACATTTCTAGATTTGGGATTTGCAGTTCATGTGGTTATATTTTGTCCGTGTCACGTGGTCTGTAGTAGCCGACGGCAGCTGTCAGCTGTTGCAATGATGCCCTGCTTCGACTTTAAACCACGCCGCCACTTTTTTAACAAAATGCAGCTGTAAACTTGAACGATCCCGGTTTCTTCGCCAACTTTGGTATATAAAATAAATAATAATAATATATTGGACATCTCCTGAATGAACAGCGTTGTTGTTGCAATATCCCAATCATACGTAAACACCAGTCGGACTATACAGTTCTTCCATTCGTCATTTTCGGTCAAATTTTGGAATTTTTGAAACTCTCGAATATATCCATTTAGTTGACAGGTGCATTGAAAGAAAAAAATTTATTTAGCAAATCAAACAATTGTAGGCAGTCTTTTTTTTGTAATTTTATAAACCACACAGAAAAGAAACATCTTGTATTGTATGACTATCCTCGCATTCCTCGGACCAGTAAAATATTTTGCGGACCAGTAAGTTTTGTGAGTTACTTTTTGGTGAATTTCTACCCCTGAACAATTGGCTGAAGCATATATTGCAAAGGCATTAAGAAGCTGATGAGACCTACACATCATTAACTTTATAGATTATATCTTGTTTTACTGCTCAAGTATGCATGATAAACGTTCTAGTCTTTGCGGCGTACCTTGGCTTAGTTGGTTGAGTGTTCAACTGCTCAGTCCCCTTCACTGTATCCTGTATAGGTTCCTGTCCCCGTCAGTCTTAGGTATATAAGGGAAGTCTCTGGAGGCTGTGGACATAGGGTGGGTTTCACTGGGTTTCTTCTCCTTTTTCCGTAATGGACTGGCAATGTATCGTAAGTTAAATGCCCTTGAGTACTGTGTTAAACATGAATCAAACCAAACAATTCTTCGACAATTTATGCATGATGAGACTAAATAATTTTGTTAGTGAATGTACAGGTAACGCTATAAAGGCATGCAATTTCTTTGTCTGTTTCAGTCTGGTGTGAAAATGAAACCGGAAGTGCTCCGTTTATATGTAAGTACACTTAAACCACCTGAACAATGCATAGGGACTACATTTTGACAAAGGTGGATAGTTCATATTTATCCTTCCACTGTAACTGGAGGAACATAATCTACCCAGCGGCAAAAACACTGAAGTGACTACACACTTAATTGTTGTGTTATAGTCGCTGTCTACTGTTTGTATACAAGTGCCGTCATATAAGTGAAATACCCTCCAGCACGGCATTAAACACCAACCAACCAATCAATCAATCAATCTTTCCACTTTAACAATTTTCAATTGGTAATTCAAGCCAGGTATTCTTCCTGGATGATCTTCTGATTTCCTATTGAACTTCATCCTTTCTCATTTCTGTCACTGTTGCAAGATATTAATTTAAGGATGGTTTCCTGGTGCTACATAATTATAGGACTGAATTAAACAATAAACTTGATCTAACTCTACAATTGAGCAAACAAATAAAATACTTTATCCATATAAACCTGTGAAATGTACAGAAGTCCTTAATTTCATCTCTATAAGTCTTTATAAGTAGTTGTTTGGTTTCAGGTTATCTCATAGTCAAGCAACAATTATGAAGAAAACAATCAATCCTAGGTGAAAAATTTGAGTGTAATTAAATCAGGTAAGTTTTACTTTACTGTAAATTAACTGTCCTCTTTTAAACAAAATTTAACTTCTGTCCATCCGTCCAATAAAAAATGCTTTTGCCTAACTTTGGATACAGTTTTATTGGAATTAAAATATCACTGAATAAAATGTCAAAAATGGAGCCAACGAAAATATGAATCGTGAGCTATACTGTGTTTTCATTTAGACTAGAGTTTTGTTTACCTTGGTTGTCTCCCTTTCATTGTACCCGGAATAGGTTCGATATCCCCTGTGAACCTTAATTATATAACGGAAGTTTTCTGGTAGCTGCGGAATCTGCGGTGTGGTTTTTACAAGGTTTGTTCCCGGTTTTCCACCATACACCGGCACAGCAAATTAATAATTAATATTAAGTCGTCATATAGGTGAAATAGTCTTGAGTACGACATTAAGCACCAATCAAACAAACCCTTGGTTGTCAGACAAAATCAAATCATAAAATTAGATACTATATATACTTATTACTGACAAAATATAGGCAGCAGCATTGACTATAATACTACTAGTATAATCTGGCACGTTTAATAGAAAAAAAAAAAATACTTATAAAATGTAATTGTTTGATAAAGTGTTTAGCATGTGCATAAACATCAGATTAAATAATTTTCTTTATGAACAAATTTTGTAGAGAATTTTCTGTTTCTTCTCAGGTGTATAATATTTTATCAAACGACCAAAAGTCGGGTCATAAGTGAAGTGCTAATTTATTGGTAAGTATCTACAATTTATCTACCTTGTTTGCTTTGCAGTTTTCCTGTAATGGGAGTCCTTGCATTTACAATCTTTATGATTTGTGTTTGGTAAATGATTGAAGCAAAGAAAGGGAAATGCAATGAAAGCCTTGAGTCACACCAATTTAATAAGTTGAATTGCAAGCCCCCCCCCCCCGATCTGCTTTTTTTTTTTTTCCATAATCACAATAAAATTATACTAAAATTTGAAATTGAATTATTTTTGTTTTTGTTGTCTTCATGGATGTCTTACTGTTTCTGCTATAGAAATAATATTTAGCAGTAAGTAGCGGGATGCATTTTGTTTTTATTAACATTTTAATAAAAATTAAACTAAAATTTGAGATTAAATTTTTTAATTATTGTTGTCTTCACGGACGTCTTACTGTTAGTTATTCTGCTATAAAAAGAATATTTTACATTTTAACTCATTTAAACAGCTTTATTTATTTTTGTTTTTCATTTTGAACTTTTGAAATGTTTCTGAAATATTAAAATTAAAAAATTGCAAAATGAAATTGTTCTCATATTAATTTTGGGGATTTTTTTTTCTTTCCTAGCACTCGCCTCCAATAACTATTTCACCTTGTACTTTAGAAAAAATCATTTTAATGTTTGGCCTAAGCTTTTTGTATACATCATCTGGGAATTGACAGGAAACGGTTTAAGAATAGTTGCAATAAACTCTGGCATTAGAACCACCCGAGTCACATGTAAGTGATTTGAAAGATTATTTAGTTTTTTTACTAACTAAACCCTCTGCATGTTTTGCTATTTTGTGAGAGTTCATTTTAATTATACATGTGTTTCTTCTTTGTTTCCAGTAAAACATTTACAGAAATAAGTCTGTATTAGGTGAGTCTTTTCTGGCCTTTTTATCATTTTTATTTTTACTGCTTAATAGATCTGTATTAAATATTATATATAGCAAATAGTATATCCAGATTGAAAAGTTATGTGTAATTGTCTTGGGCAGTCTCTTTCATTACCAAGAACACTCACTTGTGGATTTGTAGGAGCCTCCTGTGCTCTGGTGCTCTGTGAGCTAAGGGGCATCAGGAAGCAGATTGTTATGGTGTCCCTTTTTAATTTTGTCTTTGTTGCCAGCGTCAAGGTGATTTTCTGGACCAATTGACCAACGCCGTCATATAAGTTAAATAACCTTAAGTCTGCGTAAAACCCCAATAAACAAACCAAAAAAACTGTCTCCTCAACAGATCTTGTTACCACGGGTAATTATATGCAGTTACTTTGTGAATGAAAACTGGTCCTCTCTGAGATATTTAAAGCCCATTTGTCTAGGGTGGTTTCCTTCACCCGTTCCGCTGATGTGTCGCGATACATGTTAAACAACCTTTAAAAAAAAGCAAACACTAACCATACAAAGTCAACATGTATTTATTTAAATTTAATTTTGTAGGAATGGGAAGTAGAAGTTGGGTAAAGAAGAGTACATATCAAGAGCGTATTATCAAAATAATCAAAGCAAGTAAGTTATGGCTGCATATCATCTATCAACAAAAAAAAGTAATAAGTAGAGATGTACCCAAAGTAAATTATGTTTACAGGCCTTTTTTTCTTCTTTTTTTTGACTTTGACAGTGTTGGGCTTAACAGTGATTTGTCAAAAGGCATGTTTGAATAAGAAAGCAAAGAATGACATCAACAGACAAAGTAATTCATTTTTTAATATTTGTCTGGTCACTCAATTTGGTAGTCTTAAGTGTTTTCCTTCAAGTCCCTTTTCCGGGTCTTTTTAGACCCCTTAGGCCTACTACAAAATTGCATAGTGAATCTCTAATAATACTCATGTCCCTGAAAGGCTTCATAAGATAGCATGATTTCATTGTTTCAGAAATTAGTTAAAGATTCTGCCAAAGAAGAATACAGTACAAGCTGGCATTGACTGTCAGTGTCGTATCCCACCACAAGTAAATCCACCTCGCTACAAGCAGAAAATAAGTATTGCCAAATACACAAAAAATGCAACAAGGTAAATTTTTAAACTGCATTAGCCACAAACGCACTCAAAAATAAGGTATTTTGAGTTATGGATATTTTTCTATAAAACTTTAATATGAAGATAATCGGAAGTCGTTGAGAAACCCTAATTTAGTGTGCGTGTGTGACTTTAAGATGAAAGTTGTAACTATATTATGTATGCCCGGGGCTGAACGGCAAGTGTATAGGTTGTACATAGTACTGAACACCAAGGTTTGGGGCAACCAAGACCAAAGTTTTTCAACCAAAAAGTCACACTGCTATCTGGTTATAAGTAAAATACCCTTGAGTTGGACTGTAAACAAATGAAAAAGAAATATTCACTAATAGCTGATTAAAACAGATACCTGATTTGGACGCCCAATGTTACTTAATGCATCTGGTTCAGAGACCTCGGCGCAAGCCTCAGTCTATGTAAAACGCAGATAGTGATCATGTTTTAAATAAGATTTGGTTATCTTCCTTCCATTTTAAAGGGGGGAAATAGGCCAGTCATGTTATCAGTAGATTGATAATACTGTTATCTTTACGTGCATTAATGCTATCATTGTACTTTACATACATATAACCCTGATTGTATACTATACATGGTGCTTATGCTGGGATATTTGTCACCTGGATTGTCTGTTCATGTTACTTATTATCCGTGTTTAAGTAGAATAAACAGTTAAATTGCAGCTCAGCAGTTTGTATTATGTTTCACTTGCGTTTCATTAGCATTTGGAAAGAGAGCTAGATATGGGCAGTATGGATTCATTATTGGTAAAAAAAAGCGTCATATTTTTGAGTTTGGGAAGTTCTATGGTGGAAAGCCTGGGTTGATCTTGGTTAACTTTGCTGAAGATTAAATTCAGAAGTTATATGCCCTGTGTAAAAAGCAAGACTGATCCATGTGGCGAAATCTGCAAAAGTTTAATCGTTTTGACAGTTCGAGCTGCTTATTTTGTAGAATAACAAAGTCTTTCTGATCAAATTAGTATTTTATTTTTGTTTTTAACCAGCTGTTGGCTTTATCTTAGCCTAAAAGTTAGAAAATATGTGAAAACATCACTTTATTCTGTTTTTAAGAAAGCAGTCGTTATTGTCTCATCAGGTTTGTTTTATTTCAGCTGCTGCTGCTAAAAAAGTCAATAAGTCAGGATCTCGTTCAGGTTGGGGGGAAGCGGAAGACGACGGGGGTTGGAGTCAAGGACCTCCAGCTACAGGCAGTGGATGGACTGAATTAGGTACGTTGCAAAAGACATAACAAGATTCAACAAGTTAAAATTTTGTCAATATTCCCATTACTTCATGAATTATAAGGTCGGCTATAGGTCATTAATAAAAAGGCATAACAGGCTTGGAAATAACTGACAAAAGGTCCTGAACCAACTGAGTTGTGCCGGACAGTTTAAGGCAAGCACCTGTCAAAAAGTTATCCTCTATGAAGCAAGGTCACCAGTCTTGTAGGTCACCAGTCTTACATGTACTGACTGATAACTTTTTATCCAAGTTGACCAATTAGCCATAGACTAGTCAATTTAACATCTTTTTTGGAGCCAATTTAAACAATTTATAGGCATCTGCAAATTTTGAGTTAGGATCCGATGTTTGTGGCAATCGACAAGTTTCCTCCGACAAGCCGCTTTGAGTGTCCCCTTTTTTCTCCCGTTATAGCCAATTAAGATGGATTGTTTTCCGTTATGTTAAAAAAACAGAGGACACTTCCACAAACCGGTACCGAAACCAAACAAAATCTTGTGAATAATCAGTTTCATTGGCTCCGTGGAGATCATACTTTTTCCGATTTAATACATGTCAGCAATATGGCTCCCATAGTTTGTAAACTTGCCTCTGAATTCAAACATTTACCATGCGCTGTGAGATAATTTTTTCTTCTTCTTTTTGGATGGTCATATAAGGCTATGTGCTGAATAAAAATGATTCTTTAATTGTTACAACTCGAAGCAAATTTTAGAAATTGGCGCCGGACAGAATGACAGGCTACAAAAATTTGACTTGCTGGTCACTAGCGTGTTTGGTGCTGGCCTGTGTCCGGCACATGTTTCCAAGCCTGCATAACTAGATTCAACAAGTTTAAATTTTTGTCAACATTTCCATTATTTAATGATTTAGAAGCTTGGCAAAAATGTAGAAAAGGCTGTTATTCTCTGGACCAATTAAGTTATCGCATATTTGCTAGCCTTAAGTGTTTACACACACTAAGTGCAACAATACATGAAATTATGGAAGCTCACATTTTTGTATGAAAATGAGTTAAGAAATCTTTAAACACTTATATACACATAAATCCCAAAATATATTTTGAACCTAACGGTTGAGTATGACCAGTTTCTTTGCTGATTATGTATATATCAAACACTGACCATTAATATAAATAATTATGTCTTAAATCTTTGACAGAGTGTGCAGCCGCAAGTGAAAATGGTGATGAAATAGGTACTTGGCAGAACCCATCTGAATCTAATTGGTCAGCACAGAACAATGAAATAATTGTGGACTCCCGCGATAAGGAAGCCTGGCCATCTATAGGAGATAATTCTGAGACTACGTCAGAGAGTGGGGAGGCGGATAATTCATCTGTGAAATCTGGATCTGTGATATCTAGCTCAAGTAACCACGGCCCAAATCTGGACGTCAGCCAAGGTTCAGGTGCCATTCATGGTCAGAGTGCTTCCAGTATATGGAGCACAACTAATTCCACTGGACAAGGGTCTGATTCTAATGTGTGGGGCATTGGAAGCACATCCAGTCCGTCTACCAGTATGAATTCGTTAGACTGGGGCAGCTTTTCGCCTAATGCACCAGTGAACAACCCAGGACATAATATGCAACCCAGTGGCAGTTCTTCTGGAAGTGATAGTGCACAAGAATTTACAAATTCCAGTTCTTTTTCCACTGGTTGGGGTGTCAGTGCTGCTCAAGGTAGCGCCCCAATGTCGCAATATTCCATGCAAATGTCTAGTAGTGGGAACAAAGATAAACTACAAGGGTTCCTGCCTAATGGTGGTGCTCAAATGGATAAGTTGAATGGCCCAGTGTTTGGCGGTGATCAGTTGGGCTCAGTGCTGCAGGGTATTAATAATGTGAGCTCTGGACTTTCCAAACTATCAACTGGTCAAGAATCTGGTCTTTCAAACAACAGACCACCGGTCAGCCTCGGCTCTAGTATTGGTCAACCAATTAATGGTGCAAGTAAAAGTGGCAATAATGGCAGTCAGTGGGGAGCACAAACCAACCCAATTGGCTGGGCATCTTCAAGTGCTAATGGCAATGGTCGACCCAGTGCAGGAGGCTGGAGTAATCCAAACTCTGGTACGTCTCCTAACCCTGCCGCCGGGGAATGGGGGACTGGGGACAAGCCAAATTCTCAGTGGAACAGTAGCCCTTGGGGCAACAGTCCAGGTGCTGGCAGCAGTTTAGGGGTCACAACTCTCAGTGCCACTAACACTAACGCCCCTCCTAAACCGACCAACACCTGGGCACAGGCAGCAGGTAAAGGGCTCAACCTCAACTCTATCTCCACTACATCTACCACTCCCAGTATTGAAAGTTCTAACAAAACACCCAGTGTCAGCTCTGCATCTCAAGTACTTGACCCTCAGGAACAAGAGATACAAAATGCCATAGACAGCAATGATGGATGGGGCCAAACTCCAGTCAGACAAGACACTAACTGGGAAACAAACACCCAAACTATATTTAAACAAAAGTATGCTCCTACTAGCTCGGAACCAACACCACAACCAAGCAACGTATGGAACAACAACAATGGCACTGCCATCTGGGAGGCAATGAAATCTAGTAAACCTGTTGGCTGGCAGCCTGCCCCTGCCAATCCTAGTTCTATGGGCAGTGGATCTCAGTGGGGTAACAGTGATCGTCCCGAGTCCGCTGCTTGGGCTGGATCTCAGGTTAACCAAAGCTCTGGTGATTCCTCCCCTGGTCCCTGGTCAGCCAACAGTGAGAAATCCATGGGTACTTGGGGTGGAAATTCTGCTCAATCAGCTGATTGGGGACGCACAAAACAAGACAGCAGTGGATCGTGGGCAGGAAGTAATGGTGATCCTCGTACCAGAAATTCAGCCTCTAGCTGGGGAGATGGTGGCAATATTGAAAATCCTGTAAACTGGGATGGACAGCAGGGAAACAGACGATCAGGTGAAGAGGTTGGTGCCAATTACTGGGGAGAACCTCCAAATCAACCCAACAGACCACCACCACCCCCTGCCAACTGGAATGTCCCTCCCACCCCAATCACACCTCACACTCCACATACGCCACATACGCCACTCCCTAAACCTGAGGAAGACATGTGGAGCAAACCAGCGAACAAACTCCCACCAACTACTCCCTCACAACCGTCTGGCTGGGGAGATCCAAGTCCTCCCAGCACAAAGGTTGATGACGGAACCAGCATCTGGGCAGCCAACAACCAACGTCAGGTATCATTGTTATTTAATATTCAGGGGTTTTTGTTTGCTATGTTAACATACAGGGCTCATTGGGAAAAGCTGATTCCACTTTGACCAATACTAATGAAACTTCGCGCATATCTTAATTTTTGAAGTTGTGATCTGTCCAAAACCTTTCTGAAATGAAGTTTACAGTAAATAATGAACAGAGTTACATCCCCCTGCTCAACGAGTTATATATTATTCCTATTTTGTATTTACCCAACTGTTTTGAAACATAAGTGGAAGTTATGCATTATTTTTATACATAGTCACATTTATTTCTCTGTCTGCTTATTTTTTCTCCTGAAGTGATAGTACCCTGGCAGAACAATTATGGTGTGGGTAAAATGTAATGTTCATTGATTTGTAGTTTTGTGAAGTCTTTATTTTGAACATTTTAAAAATTCTTTTGTGGAAGACAATTCTGTTAATTTCTTCTGTATTTGCTGAATGTAAAGATGTATCATTTCCATTTGTTTACTTGTTAGGCACGCGCAGGTGGTTGGGGTGATACTGGCTGGACATCTAATGGAGCTAAACCAAAGATGTCTTCCTCCAGCTGGGCTGAACAGGACAATGGGATGACCTGGAACGAGGGAAGGAAGGTAACATTGGCTTTCCGGAGTTCAAACCATACCAGAAAATTTCAAATTGTTAGACAAAATTAGAATTGGCTTAAAGCAGATATGACTATCCACTCTTAGACAAAATTTGTTTAATACCAATACCAGCTGTACTACTTTTAAGCTACGGTTTTTTGTACATGTAACTTGCGCATCCCAATCTGAGGAGCTAAATTGAAGAAAAAACCTCTGTTCCCGTGTAGCATGCACATGGTAGTTTAGGGATTTAGTTCTTCTCCAAACCAGGTGGTAATCACCGCGATATCAAGTGCGCGCCTGCAGTGTGTACGGTAAGCCATAACGCAAACTCGTATGTAATTCAACGTCATGTAGCTTTTTTGTGTTTTTGAATGCAAACAATATTAAAGGCATGCTAAACATAGTACTAGAGCAAGATATATATTTTATTAAACAAAATGTTTATTCTACAAAGCTGGGTGTTGATCTTATTGACCCGTGCATTGTTGTTGTTGTTCCACATCCGCGTAATGCATGATATGTTTGACCAACGTTCTGTCAAATCACGCATTTTGGATATAATATCAATAATTATTGTTCCCATTTAGCTTCCACAGGGGTTTTCTCGTTCTAGAAATTTTCGGGGGAAAAATTTGCAAGTAACACGTGCAAATAGGGTATATTGTTTTGCTAGTGATTCAATGTTTAAGATTTGTGCTCCTAACTGCATCCAGACTTGACAATCTGGGATATAATCATGGCAGTCTGAAAATTCAGATATAATCACAGGGTGTGAAATAAAAAAAAATCTTAGTTGCCCAAGGGCAACCTGTACTGTCATTTTAAGTTGCCCGACAGAGTGTAAGGTTGCCCGACAGAGTGTAAGGTTGCCCGACAGAGTGTAAGGTTGCCCAAATATAAAC
>JAVFBZ010046649.1:0-10412 GCA_032466195.1 Katharina tunicata
TTTGGCCTCAACTCCAAGAGCACCATGGCACAGGCGTACACGTTTCCGATAGAAAATGACCATCAACAAACACTGGTGTCAACCAATTGGTTCAACCAATCAAACTGTGGCATTTCATGTGACTGGAGGTAAAGCTCCCTTCGTTAAAAAAAATGTCGGTGTCAACAAGGCCGAAGCCGAGTGATTGATCCAATTAAAATTAATAAAGAAAAAGTAATGGAGCATAAAACACTATGGTTAAAGCATAAAAATCACAGAACTGACGTTACGCAATTTATTCTCGTAAAAATTTATTCTCGCGAGAATCGGATCGCATTCGACTCAAAAACCTCGACTAAAAATTCATGTAAAAATTGATCAGTGATATACTCACAGACATGACACCCGCTTGAGATCACATTCGCTGTCGTAGGTGTCACCATCACTCCCACAGACTGGAGATAGCGACAGTTGACACGGGAAATCACAATTGGCTGGATCCACTAAACAGCGACAAAATAAGAATTGTGTTAGAACTGTTGCAAACCAGTATCACTGATACAACCAACATATGCATTATAAACAATAAACAATAATGCTTATCTGACGAGAAATCAACATCAACAAATATGCTTCATCGAAACATAACGCAGGAATAAATCGATATAAACACTTTGTTCATTTTCACTCTATGTTAAAGCTCTCGGGGAGAGGCTTATTCAATGGTCAGGTAAGTATGACTTGTTTAAGAGGCATATAGAAGTTGAGGTACTAAATATAACACAAGGCTTTATGGATAACAAGTTCTGGTTTATTAGATTGCAACGTTTCGATGTCTATTCTAACATCGTTTTCTAATAGCATTTTCTAATAAACCAGAACTTGTTATCCATAAAGCCTTGTGTTATATTTAGGTAAGTATGGGTAAGTGTCTCTATGAAAACTGAAATATGCATTTAAAATGTACAATGTATTTTTAGTCGTTTTATTCCTTATTGAATCGGACAAACCCCTTAAGGCACGAATAGAACATTGAATATCTATTAGATCAGAGTGCTAGCCAGATACACGAATAACGGTGCAGGCAAGCACAATTTTCTTTCTCTAAATTTATACAAAAATATAATATATGCATTTAATATACACATTCATGTCGAGGACAGTTTAAATATCACATGTTTAATGCTATTTTTGCCAAACATCGGCTTGAAAATATAGATTACATGAAACAAAATAATACCTACCACATTTCCCATCATAAGCTTTTGTCAACTTTAAACCACCCCGCCTCCTGGAAAAGGTAAGTTTCATAATAAAAAAAAATATCAAAAGCCAAAAAACTTTTTCTTTTGTTTAAGATTTGTCTGTTGCTGTTGTAACTGTTGGTTTGTAGTTGTTTTGTTTGGTTTGGGTTTTTTATTGGTGTTTTACGCTTATTTCACTGCGTGCTAGTTTAATCGGAAAAGGAAACCAACCTCGACGTTTGTACGTGTACGTGGCACTAGTACAGCATATACAACTCTACACTCAAAGAGCACCAGGGCACAGGTTTTTTATGTTTGTTTTTAAGCTATTTCAGGGATAACACGTCTAACAAAAAAAATGTTCTGTTCCATTAGGGAATCGAACCCACAGATACTGACACTAAATGGTCAGCAGGAAATGTTATCCACATCGACTAAATCTAGTCGTTTCTCAGAGTTAAGACTACTAGACCACTCGTCTGACTGGTTTGCTATGTAGAAGCATATTTTAGTCCCTGCGATTCGGTGACTTACTCCGATGGTTGTGGGATCGATATGCTTGTTTGATTGATTTGTAATTAACGTCCAACTTATATCACTTGTATCAATGGTGTCTTGTGGACTGCTATCTAAGGTTAGAAAGTCCACTTACAGACAGGATACTCGCTTAAGGTCACATTCACTATCATATGTCTCCCCGTCACTTCCACAGACTGGCACCAGCGATAGAAGACAGACAAACTCACAATCGGTTGAACCTAATAAATAAAAGAAGTTACTTATTACTGTCAAGTATTTTCTGGTTTATTTCATTGCCCGGACTTGCAAATAGTTGTTTTCGTGAAAATAGAGTTATGACTATCGCCAACACCTTTTAATAATATTTACCAAGTAATAATTTAAAAAATAGGTCAGAATCTGTATTAGCATTGCACATGAATAATATGTATTGCCAAGAAAATGTAAATACTACCAACATAAATAATACGAAAATGATAAGTATGGTCAACAACCGTTATTATACATACCGCATTCCCCGTCATGGACCTTCGTCAATTTAACACCGCCACGTCTCCTGAATATAAAATATATTACAATTAAAGTAATAGACCACCCAAAGTAATATATGGTGAAATCGAAAGATTTTGATGAGCGCTCAGATTGTAAAAAAAAAATGACAAAAAGTAATATTTAATTTGGGAGAGGTGGTATGACACGACGGGCCAAATGTAATTTAAGGCACATTTTTTTAGAGACCAGAGTTTTAACAACAAAAAAATAAAAAAAAATTCCTTCATACATTATTTCTTATATACGGGAATTTTCCTATGACCGCTGGGTGGTTTAAACGGGGTTTCTTTCTTACTTTCCCGGCAATGCAAAGGTTTAATATAAGTGAGAAAAACGTTTGCAACCAATCAAACAAAATGAATAAATATTAAATATTATGTGTATTAGAGTCTTTGTGTCAACTGAGAAACGGGATAAGAGTCGTATGAAGCTTGTCTGTTCTACATATTCATAAAAAAACAAAGATACGAATCCACGTTCGACCAGGAACTGAGCAAACACAAGATATCGCTATTAGCAACGTGGGGCGTTATCGCCGCCATCATTAAATCATGGTTTCGTATCAAATATAAGCATGTTAGTATTATCATTTATAGCAAATTAGAGATGTTGGTACTCACAGACAGGAGACTCGTTTGAGGTCACATTCACTATCGTAAGTATCCCCGTCACTTCCGCACACCGGCATCAGAGACAGTGGGCAGACAAATTCACAATCTGTGGATTCTATCATTTTAAAAAAGAAAGTACCTCTTTTAATAGTCAATATCGCGATTTTTACATTTCACCATGGCAATCGGAAATAGAGTAAAATAGATAACATATTTACCACCAACCCAACAAACCGCCCAAAATTATGATTAATTGATTGGTGTTTAACGACTTGCTCCTACCCGGCCAATTCACTTAAACTAGTGAGTATGGTCCAACAGTTAGCAGACACACAAACATAACCAAATACTGTCAAGCCACTTCGCAACAATTAAACATAATTAAAGAATAGAACACTAACATAAAATGCCAGAAGAAATGGGAACATGTAATGGGTCAAGAAAATTTCTGAAATGGAAACACTTCCGATTATATAGACAAAGGTTTCGAGAATGAGATGGATTGCTTGTTTGATTTATTGAGGGTTTACTATGACAGCGTGTCAGGCCAATTGATGGAGAAAAAACGACCCCCAAAAAAACGAGACTACACAGGACAAAAACAGGACACCCGAACGAATGGGCTTCCTGGTTCCTCTTCCCTCAAAGAGACCACAGACATTGCTCGTCAAGAATGTGGTGAGGAAAACAGTATGATATAAAGTATAATCCAAAGAGAAATTACTTAGCCCAAAATAGCCTAAAA
Source organism: Katharina tunicata (assembly GCA_032466195.1). Taxonomy (NCBI): domain Eukaryota; kingdom Metazoa; phylum Mollusca; class Polyplacophora; order Chitonida; family Mopaliidae; genus Katharina; species Katharina tunicata. The sequence continues at coordinate 3,651 of JAVFBZ010046649.1, forward strand.
TAGCCTAAAACAAATAAGTCTATAAGATGTACACTCGATTTACTTACCACATGGGCCTTCATGAGCAACAGTGATATTTATAAGGCTTCTTTGTCTGCAAATAAAATATACAAAGTCCATTCATTATTGGCGTAAAATTAAAAAACTAATTTATAGCGACACTTTGTTCTGTGAGTTGTTAGATTTATTTTTGGTGGAGTACTTATCTCTCTTTGCTGAGAACTCTTGTCTATAACGTAGGCAACTTAATTGTTACACTCTTGTGGTAATATTTTTAATAGCGTGCATTACTGCCATATATTTAAACTGGTAGTTTGAGTTCACAGGGGACACAGGGAGGGGTCACAATCCACAAACAATTTCTGACTTCAGACAAATTTTTAGGAAGTAATTGAACATGTTAATCTTCTCTCCGAAAACTTAAGTATACTAAGCTTCTGCAAATTATCCTCATACCGGTGTAACTTGTTTTTGTGGGTGACTTAGTAGCATAAAGATGATAATTCTCCGATATTAGAGTTTGAAATTCGGAAACAAGCCATGTATTTCATTTTAGTGGAATCGGACTGGTTTCACGAATTGTCTAAAATCTGGATATGCGCCTAAATTTTATTTATTGTTTTTGCTTGGGGGGTTTTTTATAGTAAAACTAGTAGAACTTTTTTTCACGAAAAAAAAAACAGGCCAAACACTAGTGCCTCAGGATTTGGAATCGTTGTGCGTTAAAGTGGCTTTCTTTGGGATCAATTTTATTGTGTTTTCTTAATCGAACAAATATTAATCGTTATGATACTCACTTGCAGTTGGCTTTCCGCAGATCGCATTCACTCTCGTAAGTATCCCCATTGCTCCCACATACTGGTATCAGAGACAGAGGACATACAAACTCACAAGGATTCAAAGACGCACTTTCACCTGGTATAAATGACACGTAAAAGTAGAACACCAAATATCTTAACTAAATCAAAAAAGACTTAGCAGTGGTTGGTAATTTTTATTTTTTATTTTAAAACCAATCAACCACCTTCTCTCATATCTAGTCAATAAACATTACTTTCGTCGATAAAGATAGCTGAGAAGAAACTCGCTGAACACCATTCAATAAATCAATCGGGTATAACTTATCAAATTAATTTATATCTTATTAATTTTTATTATTTGTGGGGGTAGCAAGAGCACAAAATAAAACGTTGAAATGTATTAATTGAGCGGGTCATGGACGATACTTTTGACAGTATGTACAACAGAATATGTATGTTAAAAAAGAACATTCAATCAACTTCAAACAACCATATTACTCCGCAACTCGAAAAAGAAGTTAATAAAATAAACGTTAACCAGTTTTGTAAAAAAAAAAACTGAACCACCGTGAATAACAAATTCCTCACGCTGAAAGTGAAAATAGAAATCTTACCAATAATTCAAAAACGTTCAAAAACGAAAGTAAATTGTGGGACTTTTTTTTACTTTTAACTAAATAAATTCGGCTTTCCAAAATGTTTAATCTTTAAAAATTAGTATGGACTACAATTCAAAACGGGAGATTTAATGCAAAACTGTTGGTAACTGGTGTTTAATGAAGTGAACCCTTCATTAAAATCTCATTGACATCGTAACAAGGGAGGTAAATATTCCGTTGAAAGAAAAAGTTATTACACGTCATTTTCCAAAATAAATTATAACAGTTGACAATCGGAACTTGTTTAAACTATAATAACAATAACTTACCATGTGTAATCAGCACAGACAGAATCGCAGCAAGCCCTACTACATACATTTTACCCATCATAACGCAGACTAGAAATAAATGACAGCAGATCTGGAGTCTTTTGGCACATTGAAAAATCTGTTGAAAGTTTCGGCTTTTATACCTGGTGCAATTATCCCTCAAGAGCTGATGACGAGCGATTATGGCTTTCAAGTGGACAATATCCGTATTATGGGCAATAAATAATCCGTGTCAGGCGCAAAAGGAGGGGCCCACTTAAAGGGGAAGTAAACCTCAACCTAAATGAAATCTGAGTTGATATACTGTGTACGGCAGATTTCAAGAACGTTTTTCTCTGTGGACCTTTTCCACATTTACTATTAAAGAAACCACTAAGCAGACAATTGTCCAGTGTGGTGGATAATTCATGCCATAGTGCAATGAATCCTTAAAATTAACAATTGTGTTTGATTGGGGTTTTAAGCCGTACTTAAGGTTATTTCACTTTTATGACGGCGTGCTATCCCGATCGGTGAAGCAAACCACTGTAAACTACGATGGCTACATACAAGACAAGGACAAAACATTTATATATAAAACATTAATAAAACAGGACACCACAACAAATCGGCATTAGAGAGCACATGGGTACATGAGGCTTCCACCCAACCACCCGCTTAACAATTGGGAAGTATAGAGCTATTAAATCTCCACATAAACTATTTTGTCACTTAATACTCAGACAGAAATTTAGCTAAGGAATTTATCAAGAATATATTGAGCAATAGTTTATGATATGGAGAGTCATCGATTGTCCACCATACAGGTGTCTGATAAATTTGGCTTTAACAATAAAATTCAAATTTTGTAGACAATCGGGGGAGCATTTTTCGAAACTTCTACTTACGTTCTATTGTTTAAGACTGACTCTATCTTTAGGTTTTATATGCCTATAAGAGGCGCTTCTGGATGTTACCTTTAATTTTGACATAAAGTATATATTTTCCAACGCAGCACGGGAATTTAATATAAAGTATATAGGCTTGAGCAAATTTTCTCGTAAATGGGTTTTTTGTACATAGTTCCCACCCGGTCTTCGACACGTGGTGTTTTAAAAATTCCTTCCCGGTTTTCAGTTTTCTCCCGGTTTTTGACGGTTGGTTTTTACAAAGTTTTTCAAGGGTGTTTTCGGAAAATTTCATCCCGGTTTTCGATCGCACTCTAACCATTCAAAGTGATAAACCTTTAAGAACTACGAGTAACACCAATTAAACTGACAACGCAAGTAATTTTTACTTATGTATGAATCTTTGCCCCCTATCATAGGTGACAATATTAGAACTTTTAAATCCAGCAGTCAAAATAGATTTCAGTGAGATTTATTATTATATTATTGGTGTTTAATTCCTGACTACGGAATATTTCAATTATATGAAGCCTGTGCCTTGACGGGGTTTTGTGAAATCCGTATAAGAAATTTGTTTCATTTCCCCAGCAAACGTTAAGCCGATCTTTACTTTTTTTTTTGCATGTTATACTTTAAAAAGCAACTTTATATTAAAAAAAATATTGCGTATCTGTTGCTTGTTCTTCTACTTGAGCTGTGATAACTTATTCGTTTGCTGTGAATTTGTACGAACCAGTTGTTCAATTGATAAGTCTTTAATCAATGACGTCGTCCAAGAATTTGGAATCACGGTTACATTCGTAAGTTGAATTGAAATGAATGACTCGGGTGTATCTGTGAAATAAGCGTGGGTAAATATATATATTAGGATTCCCCACTTGTACCTCTTCATACACGTTTATTTGCGATATGACTGTGATTGTCTAGTTGTGTCAGGCTGTTCAATATAATCACCGCTCCGATCTGTACTACTTCCGGTTGATTTTAGTTTTACGTGCGATGCAATAAATAGTATGAAATGAAACCACAACTGTGAGTCATACTCAAATAGACTCGTACCTTTCTCGATATTGAGTATTACATCAATACTAAGAAGCTAAGGAAAAAGAGAAAAAGGAGAAAAAGAAAATCAACATATTTAAATATTTGTATTTCTTAGTATGCAACAATTTTGACATTTGTATATTTATATTATAAGACGATCAATAGCTCATAGGAGCTAATGTTTTTTGTTGTAAAATTTCATCGTCTATAAATAAACTTTACTTGAACTTGAACTTGAGTACAATACAATACTCTACTGTAGTGAGAATGAATTGATTCTCTATTTTAGAATTAATTGTGAGTTAGCGGGCTGTTATCGGAAGCCAAGCGGCAACAAGATACAGATTTCTTTAAAAAGGCAATTGTAGGTCATAAGCAGTTCATATTCATAATTTCTAATTATGTTCAAACAAGAAATATATTTATTTATTTTTGTTTAACTTAAATGGTTTTTCTTTTCTTTTCCTTTCTACCGGACCAAGCCGATGTCACTCGGGTGCTAGCTCCCGGAAATATCGGCAACGAAAACACCATGTTTGATAGCTTCCCCCACAATAAGCTCTCACTCTGCAAGTGGTCGGTGGGAGCTTACTGTGTCCTGGGGCTGAATGGGTACCAGGAAGCCGAATTGTGGGCGTCATTTTTTGGCACCGTGTGGTTAACCTGCATTGCCTCAGTTTGCTGCCAGTGACGTCAAATTGGGTGCTTTCCTCAGTCAGTCAGTCTGGCTGGCACATCGTTAAATGAGTGAATTAGCCTTATTTAAGTGCCGCCTAGAATCTGAACCAAACCAACGGCCTGCCCAGTCAATCGTTCCCTTGATCAGTTATATTAAGCTTTTAGATTTTGCTTGATTTGATTGGCAATCGATCCCATCCGATTTAACATGGTGGAAACTGTAAGAATTCTACAAACTGGAATTTCAGTAAGCTGAACGGGAAACAAATGATTTCGTCTATTATGATGTAAAACGATTATATCTTTATTATAGGCTGCTTTATGATTTAATTGGTTGAACTGAAGTGGCTGTGGTTTAGACATACTGGCGGCAAATTGAAACATCATAAAACACTTCAAGCATTATCTCCGACGGCGCTTCCGTGTGTCAGTTTATTAGCAAATTTAAGGAGATACTACGTAGGCTAGTTTGTTTGACCGGGTAATTAAAGGTTGTTTCACTCAAGTACAGCCGTGTCAGCAAAAGCTTTATCATTATTAGTGGCATGATGAAGTAGACTTAAATGGGAACCATCCTCAAAGTCCCTGGCAACAAATAGCAGCATGGTTTAAAGCAAATTCTGTCTAAGCTCTCAGAATATCAATGTCTTGTAAACGTCCGCCTACTGACTGTTTTCTTTCTTCATTCAGAAAGAACAAGGGATTAAGAGGCTTGTACAAAGCTCCCGCTCTCCTTTATTGATTAACATACCATTCTACTGAAAAAAGATGCCGATACGGTGCGATTCTGAATACGCAATGCGGGCGGTTGGGCGTTGTCATCCTGTGGCCTATATGCCGAGTTCTAAGTCGTTATTAGTCCACTACATAATCTATATATAACGATACAGAACAGTACTGAACAAAAATGTGTAATTTAAAGTTTTGTCACATTACTTTTAACTTGTCAAATTAAGTGATTTTCAATTCCGTTTGGTAAATTGAACTCTAAGAGATAGTTTATGTATAAAAAATGCTCGCATTAGTAAAAGCTAATTTTATTCGTCAGCGAGGGTAGCAAGATGGTGGTCAAATTCGAAAATTTACTGCAGACACTCGACTTTTGTTTTAGATTACTACCGCATAGAGAGTTTTTCACACTCAGAAGTTACTTCAAATATAATAGTTTGATGGAAACTACACAAAGAATTGGAGAAAATGTATAATAAGTATCGAATAAGACGGTAAGTTCCACATATGTGCTCCGCATCGCCCTGTACGATGCGGGAATTACAATGTTTTAGCATGGCACAGTTCTGTAGCTACCTGTAGCCAGGTGTTCTCTGAGCTAAGAGGCACCAGGAACGCGTTTTTGTGTCCTGTTTTGTCCTGTAAATGTCTTAATTTTGTATAACCAATGTTGTTCAGGGCGGTTGTCATCGCCCATTGGGCTAGCACGCCATCACTTTGGTCAAATAACCAAATATGGCGTAAAGCCCCAAACAAACAAACTGAATAAGCAGTATAGCTGTACATTATACGTTTCTCTTAATTCGTGTAAATTCTCTTAATAACATTGGATAGTATTAATGCGTTCCAGGGCATGGGGCAACTGGTTTCGGAAAAAAATGTCAAAGAAGCGTAGATGACACCGAAAGACATCGGAAACCAGCTTACCAGAAACACGTTGACCACCACTTGAATTGAAGATAACATATACCAGTTATTCACAAATCACGTTCTGAATTTAAAACCCTTTTTAATCAGTTCTATTTTTAAAAAATCCATATAGTGGACCAGTTTGCAAGGGCATTTGAGCTCCAACGTCGTAAAACTGTTGTAAGAAGTGATCCAAAGAAGATACCAGCGATTTCTAAATAATGACTTTGATGTCTTGTACACAAAGCAGCAATAGGGGCACTTGCTTCGACTGGTAAATATTTTTTCCCCAATGTACTATTTCTCCCTCGTATATACATCAAATATTTTATATCGCCAAATCTTAAACAAAACAAACCATTGTTAAATCGAAGGTACACATTAGGGCTATCACACTGTAGAACAAAACCTTCATCAAAAGCTTCATCAATATTAGGGCCATGATTAAGTAGATCAAAAGCTTCATCAATATTAGGGCCATGATTAAGTAGATCAAAAGCTTCTCCAATATTAGGGCCATGATTAAGTAGAACAAAAGTTTCATCAAATATTAGGGCCATGATTAAGTAGATCAAAAGCTTCATCAATATAAGGGCCATGATTAAGTAGATCAAAAGCTTCATCAATATTAGAGCCATGATTAAGTAGAACAAAAGTTTCATCAATATTAGGGCCATGATTAAGTAGATCAAAACCTTCATCAATATTACGGCCATGATTAAGTAGAACATAACCTTCGTCAATATTAGGGCCATGATTAAGTAGACCAAAAGCTTCATCAATATTA
>JAVFBZ010046671.1:0-10412 GCA_032466195.1 Katharina tunicata
AGAGAACACCACAGGACAGAAAGCTCTCACATACCACAACAAATTGGCTTCCTGGTGTCCCTTAGCTCAGAGAACACCACAGGACTTTCTGATGCCACACAGCTTAGAGCACAGAAATCTCTTGCCAACCACTCACATTTAATATAATGAAATAACAAAGTAATAACCACATAAGCAGTCAGAATTCACCTGTTAGCAACCCACTTACCTGTAAAGTAATAACGATCCAAACTAGTGAGCTATAGCCCTGAAAGAAACCATGTTCATGTATCAGATGGACATCAGCTATGAAAGCTGCTATTAGGCCCGACCCTATACCAATCATAGCTGAAAAAGAGAAGTGTATGACAATGATTTACCTGATCAGATTTATATCTGCTTGTTTCACTGAACTTATAAAGGTTTATTTTCCTCTTGAGATGACGTCCCAGCACAATGGCTTAAACTAATCACACAGGATGTGAATAACTGTCAACAATCAACATCAAAAACAATCAAACAATACATGACAACAAATCGACAACAAACCTGACGCACGTGACATGACATCCCACCCCAACACATCATTTTTTTTTTACGTAGTCTTATACACAGCGGTACAAAGAAGTACATTTGTTTATGCTCGGTCTGAAATGTTGTCAACTGTTTAACAAGCAAAATTTTTGAAAAAATTGCTATGGAAAATTACTTTTGTGCGGCAGTGGCTGATGATTACGTGGCAGTTTGTCTTTTATCTACTTGATGTTTGTGTAGGAAAAGTTATACCATGCATTAGTATTTTTGTTAATCAAATATTTTGTTATGCTTTAGATATTTATTTATTTATAAATTACTCTTATAAATAATTTATTTCATGCAATAAAACAATTGATTTGAAAATGGAGAGGGGGATTTTTAATTAACTGGTTACAAACACGTTGTTTTAGGCCACTCAAGATTTTTTCGCTTAGCATATTTAGGGGAATACATTTTTTTCTTTAATTGGAAAGTTTCCCGGTTATGAAACCCAAACTCTCTAAATTGAATTTTATTCATTTTTTATTGGCATGGCCAATTTATTCTGGAGAGTCTTTTTTTTTAATGTTATACTGGTGACTTTGGGGTTTTATGCCATTTATAATGCTATTTCACTCATGTGATGTGTCCCAGCCAACTAGGTGATGGAAACCATCCTCTACAACATTGACAACAGATGCAATGAGAAAAGGACAGTACCGGTACTCAAAACAGGAAACCACAACAAATCAGCTTCTTGATGCCCCTTACCTCAGAGAGCATCAGGGCACACCCGGCTCTCTGCTAGTGACAAAATACATTGTTGTGCATGAGCATATCTCTTTACGACCTATGAAAACACATGAGTGAAAATAACACCAAAAAAACATACAGTTCAACTGTAAAAATACAAGTATGGGGTGTAGTGTGTGAGCTTCTACTAAAAAATAAAAGAATGCAAACTTCCTAAATATATTATGAATTATCCCAAATTCATCAAGAGTTTTAGTAAACCCAACATACGCCCTTGTGGGGTGTGATATAGGCCCTTAATGAACATATGGTAACCAAAGACATGTCAAACTATGGTACGCAACATGCCATCTTCTAAGAAAGTATTCAAAAACAAGGAAATGGATTTGGACAACAACCATACCATGGTATCCATGTTTTTTTTATACAGCGTAAATGGTGAATCCATAATAGCAAAAGGCACAACTACAGTTCATAATAGCAAAAGGCACAACTACAGTTCATAATAGCAAAAGGCACAACTACAGTTCATAATAGCAAAAGGCACAACTACAGTTGATGGTGAATAGGTTCACCAAGTTTCATAGAGATAAGCCTGATAGTTTATGAGTTCTGCTCCGGAAACAAAATTCCCTTCTGATTATGATTAAGTATCCATAGAAATCAGAAAAATTAAAATTATTGGTGAATCTGTAATAGCAAAAGTCACAACTACAGTTAATGGTCAATGTGCCTACCAAGTTTCATAGAGATAAGCCTTATAGTTTTCGAGTTATGCTCCGGAAACAAAATTCACTTCTGATTAGGGCTGTCACAATTCAGTTTTTTTTCGGTTCGGTTTCGTTTTTTTCTTTCGTTTTTTTCTTTTGGTTTTATCGGTTTGGTTCACAGACATTCAAAATTATATCATGGTGCCTAAATTGAACCACCAAATTAAATTGCTAAACAACAACTTTAATAATTTTTTTGAAGACTTAATTGAGACAAATAAAAACATTCTGTCTCTAAAATTTAAGGCCAAGATGATTATTGATTATATCAAATCAATGAGAATGTCATAGGATTAATACTAGACTATTTTTCAGACTGACATGAGACTGTCTAGTTTTTTTTTTTATATCCATGTTTTTAGTTTAAAAAAAAACTAAACAGTCAACGGCAGGATCTTTGAGCTCTCAACTTCACCAAGCTTCATCTGACCTTTAAAAACGGGCCGTAGTCATCGAATCGGCCGTACCACTAGCAGTCTTGCATACTAACGCTCGATGTTGCAAGTATAATCCCATCCCTTCGTTTTATATGAGACACCATTGACGAAGTCGATTCCGTAGGCCGTAGCATACTTCATTTTTAAGCATACTGTTGTTGATTGTTGTGCCATCGATGATAAGAAAAGAGAAGCATTCTCCACGCTGTTGTGTTTTCTCAGAAACTTGAAAGTGTTGACTGTTGAGATTTGTAGCGGCGATCTACCGTACGCAGCATGAAAATAATAAACTAAAATTATTTTGTAGTGCTTTTGCGAAAACTTCTGAACTATTGGGTAATTAACTGCCCATAAATAACAAATAGCAGGCTATTGGAAATTTATATATTTTATCAGTATCTGATTCAGAAAAATTGTAAATATTCTTTGATCTGAACCAAAACCGAAAACTGAATGTCCCGAACCGAGAACCAAACCGAAAGCTACAAACCGCGGTGAACTGTGACAGCGCTACTTCTGATTATGATTAAGTCCAACTTTTCACCATAGAAATAAGAGAAATAAAAAATAATGGTGAATCTGTAATAGCAAAAGGCACAACTACAGTTAATGGTTAATGTGCCTACCAAGTTTCATAAAGATAAGCCTTATAGTTTGCGAGTTATGCTCCGGAAACAAAATTCACTTCTGATTAAGACATAGTCCAACTTTGTATCCATCGAAATAAGCGGAAAAAAATGGTGAATCCATAATAACAAAAGGTACAACTACAACTGATGGTGAATGTGTCTACTAATTTCACAAAGATAGGCCTTATAGTCTTCAAGTTCTGCTCCGGAAACGGATTGGAGCCATCTGGCCAGATGCTGGTCATACCATAATACGACTAATTACTACTCACACATTTGAAGATTACGAATCCATAGACTTTGAGATGAGCCTTTTAAGATTTTCTCAAAGTACACACCAGCAAAGCCACTGGAGAAGCAGCTAGTGAGGACAGCCAAGAGGCCTACCAGATTGTTTCTCTCCTCTCTCTCAATTTCAGATTCTGATATTTTCAAAGGCATCTACAATATTAAGTTACGAACAACGTTATCAAAGTTATTGGTGACATTACTCAAGTTACTGACAAAATAAACCATTATGATTACCCAACTTAAAGGCAAAATTATCCAAATTATTAATAACATGAGCCAAAATGTGGATAAAATTACTTCAATTACCGACAAAATTACCCACGCAGAAAACAGAAACATGGCTCTACTCACAGGCAACAATATCCAAGTTACTAGTAACATGACCAAAATTAATAATAAAATTACCGAAGTTACAGAAAATATTACCCATGGCATTGGAAACATTATTTAAGTAAAATACTCCCCCAGTAGAGGAACCACTAATCCAGCAAAATCACACAAATTACTGACATTCCTCAAGTAACTTTCAGGTGTGAATGCTGCTTATAAGTGATTTGAGCTGTTTCCCCTACCTGGACCAGAGCTATGCCTGCCATAAGGACTAGTAATGACATCCATTTAGTGAGCGACAGCTGTTTTCCCAGCATCAATACAGAGAACAGGGCTGTGGTTAAGATCTTTAACTGATAAGTAACCTGTACCAACAAAAAAACATTTCAAACATTAGATGGAGTCATTTATTGAATTATTTACTAAAGTTGCACAGAAGTTAGATACTTACATTTATTCAGCATTTGTTATGACAGGCTAAGGGCATACCTGTCTCCTTGAGGATTTTATATCAAAACATCTGAGAGCTAACCTAGTGACATTATACACGGGGCTGCCAGAATTTTCATATTTTTTATGTTTGAACTCTAAAATATTGCTGACATGGACAATATACATGTATTTGCATTAAACTGATGAAACTCTAGATTCTTTCTCTAGGTCCTAACAAGCACATGGCTGTATATTGTGAACAAACAAAGTATATCATGTCCCTTTATTTTCATAAACATTGCTCCACGTGATTTTGGATATCACTCTAGTAGACACAGATATACATGCGTATATATGTGTGATTTCAATATCAAAAATTTGTATTTATGTTGATTGTGACCTACACAAAATGTGAAGAAACTCCAATAAAGATCAGCTTTTGAAGGAAAAAAAATGATATAGCAGCTTGCATTGACGGGGGAAGAAAACCAAAAAAACAAAGTCATACTCAAATTATAGACCTGCTAGCTGCAAGGTGTTAATAAAACTGTGGTTACATATTTTTGTAGAATGCATCATTTTCCACACAAAGACACTTGAATTGAAAGGTAAAATGAAAGGTGGACTTTCTCATATTTTTTTTATTTTTTGTAGATAATAATAACCAATAACTAATCAAAATCTAACCCTAGGAAAGAGAAACCGTATAAATGTACATAATAAAGCTAAATACAATGGACAACACTTTAATATACAGTTACTCTGGTGAAATGATAGCAACAGACACTGAAGCGTAAAAAGTCCACCCTACATTTGACCTTTGTATTTCAATTCAAGTGTCTTTCAGTGGAAAACGACAAGTTCTACCCAAAATTTTAGGCATTTTTATTAACACCTTGCTATGGTCTATAATTTGAGTATGGCATTTCTTTTTGTTATCTTCCCCTTAAAGTTTCCCCAAAAGAAACAAAAAGCATCAGTTTATTCCTTTAGTCCCCATTGAATGAGGTACCTGGGGTAGAAATGGTTAGTTTGTTTGTTGGATTAGATTGAATGATTTATTGGTGTATTTCCTTTATACGCACATGTACATTAACACAGCCATATAAAGTGTTTTGTAGTGTTGGAAAACTAGTGTTCAACCAGTGTTAAATAAAGACAACATGACTTCTAGTTGGTTTGTTATATCATGCCATCAGACAGAGGGCGGTAGGTGTAGAGTTTATACAGTCATACTCAAGAGTGTTTCACTTATCTGCAGGACAATTTTGCTTTGTTAGACCTGTTTGAGGTGCCCTTATATGATAGATGTACCTGATAAGTGGCAGCATCCAGGTTTGACAGTGCTAGGAAGACTAGGTTATTCTGAAAGGTGTAGAGACCCGATGGTATCAACAATTTAGCTGCCTCATCAGGTTTGTAGAAAAATTCAACTCGTAGAACATCCCACAACCCCTTAAAATTACAACCTGAAAAACAAAGATTGTACAATGTAGTTAACAGCAATCAACAGTAATTTCTGTATTTGTCAGGATCAGTGATTTTACAAGATAAAAAATACAGTTGTACTAGCTCTGAACCAGTAACTCAACAAATACATTTGCAACCTCATCGTGCCGTATTGAATTAATGACATCATAGCAACACTCCAAAAATTGTGCCAAGTTCTGTGCCAATTGAATTGAAGCTGATACAGCCTTAGCATTTTATGACTAGCCCCACCCCCCTCCAATCCAAGAACAATCAGAACGAAGACAAGAAAAGTAGTGATAATAAAGTTACCGTTAAAAGTAAAACAGAGAAATATTAAAAAAACAATGGTGCAAACAGACAAAGCATGTCAATTTGAAGTGCAGGGCAACCATAAATCAAACAAGGGCAGGGGAAGCTCCTACCGATCTATTCTGTCTGTACTTGTTTCAGATTGTTTATGTTTACTGCAGTCTTCAATAGTAAACAGCAACCCTATCACTTTAACAATTAAATCGTGAGTTAAAATATGTTTTTTTTTAAAAAAAAGAACATTCTTCCAATACTACAGCAACTTACTCAAAACATACCTGGCCCTCTGGCTAAGGGCAGTATCACCAGTATGTTTCCATATTATATTCATGCTGTCATACTTAGTACTGGAGGAACATTATCTTTCCACCAGCAAAAACACTAAAGTGAGTACACATTGTATTGTTGTGTTAAGAGTCATTGTCTACTTTTGGAATACAGCGCCGTCAAAATACCCTTGAGCACAGCATTAAACACTTATCAACCAATCAATCAATCAATAAAAACATACCTTCTATAGCTAAAGGTCATAATTATCTACACACTGTTGAATTCTATTTAAAACTCACCTTTCTGAACAAATATAACACCAATGCAGGTGATGAACTTCACTATTTCAGACATGAAAACAGTTGTAGAAGCCAAGTAACGGGGCCCTGCTACCTCTATTGTCCTGGAGTGCCGTGTGATCAGAACAACTGCAGTGGTTTGTATGAACAGCACAAACAAACTAAAGTGCTTCATTGACAGCTGCATTTTGAGATCTTCTGGCTCAACAAATATTTGATCTGGAATGAGATAGGTTGTACAATTAAATATCAAGTTTACTCTTGTAAATTGTAATGTTTGCATAACAAATATAAAATCTCAAGAAGTTTCAAGAATATTCATAGAAGTAAAAAACAAAGCAAGTCACAAGAGGAACTATTATTTTATTACTAATGTATATTTTAAAAAAAAGTTAAATAAGACCGCAAATATAAAAACTTTGGATTCCTTTAAAATTTATTCAGGATTTAATTCAGCTTATTAAAGACAAATCTGTACAATTAACATGGATTCAATTACAAATAAGTACAGATGAAAGACACACATTGTACTTTCAAAAGAAGATTGATTGATTGGAGTTTTACGCCATACTTTATGTTATACATATAGTTTATTTGACTTGTTAGTAATGCCAGCTGAATAGGTGAAGGAAACACAGAACACAACATAATACAGGATAAAAATGGGGGACCAAAACAAATCAGGACCCTAATGCCCCTTAGCTCAATGATCACCAGGGCACATTAGGCTCAAACCCAACAACCCGCTTCAAAAAAAGAAACAATCTTTGACACAAAATAACAATTTTCCTGTGTACAATTCAAGTTACATGTACTTATACAGTATTCTGCCACACTTCAGACAGACTTAAATCTAAAAAATTTACTTCCGTTTTAGAACCACTACTTTTCTGCATTTCATCCACATCAGCCAGGTCGTATATGTTTTGTTATGGAGTGTGTCTAGTGTCCACTATCCACTTATTTCTCAGGAGATAAACCTGACATAAAAACATCTCAGGTCTCATTGCAGCTTCTGTGAAAATGCATACATGTATATGTACCTGTCTCCGTCTTCGATTTATTTATTTATTTGATTGGTGTTTAAAGTCGTGCTCAAGCATATGTTACCTATATGACAACTTGTTGATGCAGGCGGAAAATCGTGAAGAAACCTCGTAAAAACCAACCCGCTAACTCCGCAGCCACCTGAAAACTTCCCTTATACTATATAAGCTTACATGTACCTAAGGTCCACAGGGGGGATCAAACTTATTCCTGAAACAATGAAGGGGACTCCATCTTCGAAGCATGCAGCATACTTTTTCCTGGCTTGTATTGTTAATTATCATGTGATACTCCTGTCTCTGCTGCAAAATGCATTGTTGTGGGATTGAGGTCCTCAGATAACTGTTTCAGCTTTATATTTACGATGTGGTACTAATAACAATACTAATCTCTGAACCTACCTGTACACAGGATACCTGCATAAGTTTTAGTTGTTATTTTTTCTTCACAGTTTTAATTTAATACAGTGACAGATGTTTCTCTGCTACCTGTACTTTTATTTGAAATCTATTTTATATTTAGGAGACGAAAATTATCAGGGAAAATAAACTAAACATAGGAAAATACTAGAAGAGAAAAATAAACTATGATAAATATTGGAACGGTAAAATACTAGGTCAGAGAATAGCTACTACATGTATGTTAGAGCTCTGGCCACATCATTGCCATACCGTGATACAGGTTTTGAATATCACATGACCCCAAGTTATGACAATATAATTCAATACGGCACAACGCCACTTGAGGCGAATCTTCTCAAGTTCACAGCAAAGTTACAAGTCGTTCTTATAGTACAAGTATTTTGTTTGATTGGGGTTTTACGCCGTAGTAAAGGTTATTTCACTTATATGATGGGGCGCCAGCCCAATCGGTGAAGGAAACCACCATAAATGATGCTGGCAACATGCAAGACAGGACAAAACATTACATAACAAAACATGACACAACGAATCAGCCTCCTGTGCCCCTTAGCTTAGAGAGCACCAGGGCACAGGAAGCTCCCACTCAACCACCCACTAGTACAAGTGGATTCAAGATATTGCATATTTATAATTAATGATTGATGATCACCATACCTCACTGCTTACGGAATCCGGATCTCAATATACCAAAGAGAAGAGATTTGGGTTTGTTAGCATAGAAACTGTTGTCCTTTAAAACACCGGTTCTTGTTTGCCACATGTATCATAGGACGCTATTCGGTTAGTCATAATTGCGCCATTTAGAAATTTAGAAAGCGTTATGTAGAGAACATACCTTTGTCATTGAATAAATGAAAATAACTGGTAGGGTCCTGCTATCTATCGTGTCATTTCACAAAGGTATAAATGTATTTTGCTTTGCCCTCCTTTCCAAAAATATCACCACCATCATGAACCTTTGCAAGTCAATCTAGTAGGCATCTAGTAGAACTTTCACCATTGCCGTCTTGTATATATATGAGCGAAGAGGTCGATGGCGACTTTAATCTAAGGCGTTTTATTACGCAAGTTTTGGGCCACACTTCTCTAGGACTCCCTGGACGTTAGGTGAGGTCAGAGCCACTCCATTGGTTGGTGTTTATTAAATGCTGTGCTCAAGGGCACATGTATCGGTGTATTCCAACAGAAGATGGCGACTCTAACACAACCAACATGTGAAGTCATTTAAGTGTTATCGCTGTTGGAAAGATAATATTCCGCCAGTGCTAAATATGACAGCATGAAAATAATCTGGAAACATATTGCCCTTAGCCAGAGGGAACCTAGCTACAGATCTGTACCATGCTAAAACATTGTAATCCTGCATCCTAAAGGGCTATGCAGACTCTTGCGGAGCACATCTTTTGATTGTATGCTTGTTTGATTGGTGTTAAACGTCGTACTCAAGAGTATTTCACCTATATGAGGACTTACTAATTTGTATTGCCAGTGTATGGTGAAAAACCTCGTAAAAACCACACCGCGAACTCCGCAGCCACCGTAAAAGTTCCCTCAACCACGGAGCCCCAGCGCGGCCCCCACACCTTTTGAACTTACTGTCTTATTCAATACTTATTATCCATTTTCTACAATTCTTTGTGTAGTTTTTATCAAAATTAAATATTAAATTTGAAGTAACGCTAAACGTAAATAAATTGCTCCACAACATTAATTTTAAAACAAAATTCGAGCTTTTGAAGGAGATTTTTGAATTTGGCCACGTTCTTGCTACTTTCGAAAAAATAGTTGTTTTTATAAATGTTACCAATGCGCAAGGTGGGCATTCTTAATACATAAAATGTCTCACAGAGTTCAATTCGGTGAAGTTAAAATCGGTGAGTGTAACAATTTTAAATTACACGTTTTTGTACAGTGCTGTTCTGTATCGTTATATACGGATTACATAGTAGACTGTAACTGTAGACCCTACAGAACTCTGCATCTACATATGTCCATCTATCAGTTTTAACACATGATTCATAAAGGGTCTAAATTTCGTTACTACTACTTCATCGATAAGTTCTTTGCGTTACGTACCTTACAAAGACATTAAACTACGTATTCTGTTTGAATTGCAGTTTCCATCAATCGCCGATTTATCAGGAATAGAACACTTGATGCAAATAGTTAACTTCGCTTGTGTTGTTATGCATCACCTCAGCAAACTTTTTCCACGGCGACAGCACCGGGATACCGGAGAGAGGATTACAGCGGAAGTGGTGCTGATTGGTGGAAATATTAGTCCGAAAGTCGTATCTGGCCACAGACCACCATTAATTTTACATAAGCGGTAATGTTAACGTTTGGTTCCGTAGCTCCTTCCCAAACTTTCGTTCGGTGAAAACCCCTGGCACATACCTTAATTAGTCCTAGTCGAGTACACGATCAAAAGCTTGACAGGTCATGATGGTTGAAA
>JAVFBZ010046682.1:0-10411 GCA_032466195.1 Katharina tunicata
TCAATGTATCACACTGACTCTCAAGTGCTGGATAAACTCTAAGTATCCTATCCTAAACACTCACCCTCCAAAACTGTGAGACGAACAGAAGGCGGATGGTTGTCATTAAGGGGGTTATCTGGGTATTGATTTCTGATGTATTTGCCAGCTGCATTATTGTGCTTTATTAGTTTGGGACGCCGGCTCTTTAGATCTATATTTGACACATTTTTATATTTGACTTCTATCTGAGACCTTGACCTTAATATTACAGATCTGGGACTTAAACGCGACACCCACTCATCATGGTTAACATATGTGCCAAGTTATTTTGAAATCCTATCTCTTAGTGATTATAGCCTATACACAGAGCAGAAAGGAGCAACTTTCTAATTCAGACGAAATGTTAAATAACCCGTTAAAGTGGTTAGGATGTTTTGTCGATTTTCTAGTGATTCCGCCACGCACTGAACGTAGTCTGGTTACTAAATTTGTTTTATGATTTACAGCTAGAGGGTAGATTACAACTTTCCTTTGCCATCCGTCAACTGTGCAAACGAGAGACTTTCTCCTTTTAAACGGCATACACTTTCTCAGATGCATCTTTATTACTATACAAAATAGTGCCAACGGTGACTTTGTCATGATATAATTCAGGATTAACGAAACTCGTTATACTTTTCTGGTAAATCGTCTGTTTGAGAACAATTATATTTATAATTCATATAGAAGTTTTATTAAATAACGTGCACTTGCTTTTCATCGCACCCGATTTGCTGCAAAAAGGATGATTCGGCGGGAAACATACGAGCAAAGTGCTTAAAGAGTACGATTTTTTTTTATATTATTGGTAGCATTAAGTGTCAAAGTTCTTTTTAAAGATATCTCCATCATTACTTCGCCGAAAATCTTGAACATATTTATTGTTAATATCATGTTTATTGTATATATAGTGTTTATTGTCATTTAAGGCAGAGCCTTTCTGCGCCCATGGTACCTATCCCAGAGCAAGCTCTTTCCTCTATAACAAAAGGTTTGATTAGACCACGTATTGATTTCAAATGCACTCTTTTTCTAACTAGTAGTAATGGCGTGTGCCAGTCCAAATGAGGCTGATTTACACCACAACGACGCATATTTTACCTGTTAATCCATAACAGACTAGAATTAAGACTATATTAAAATCAACCATTGCTTGAGCAATCTTAGCTCGGTTGTCATTTTGCGCCAGAAGACTTTGAACCGTGATATTACTTACAGTTGATGTGGTTGATCACTCTGTTGTGAAAAAAAAATGTGTCACGTCAGCTTCGACTTGACATTAATCAAAAAGAGTCGAAGTTCTGCAGATGTCCAAAAGGATACCTGACAAGATTAGCAGGTAAGCACATCTGATGTCATTGATGACAATCAGGCAATTCATTATAACACAATGTATGGATTTAAAGGAAGAGAAAGCTGATTGATGTTGATTGATTGAAATTGATGTTGACAATCAAAATGACAAGCCCCACAGCTCTGCTTCCTTTAGTAGACTGATGTTTCTTTCAATGTCGCTTACGCAGCTTTACAAAACTTTCAGAAAGCTAAAGTAATGTTTTTTTCTAATAGACAAAAACGGGCTTTGTATTCATAGTACACGTTATCAAGAGTTGTCTATTCTTTTATCTTAACTGAATTTGTGGCTAATTGGATATTCATAGAATACATACAACTTTTACTAATTCACGAAGATGTGACCACTGATGAAGGATTACCAGGAAAATCCGTTGATCCGTCTGCTTGAATTATTTCCAGTCATATTAACGCGTTTTGTGTGAGTACCTAATGCGATCACATCGTTATTGATCGTAGTTTAATCCCATAAATCATTTTCCCACCACATCTCATGGAACTCTGACGTGAGATTAAAAACCTGATGACAAATATCGAATGTCTTAATTTTAATTGGACTTTGGACTTCCGTTGAAATGAAATTTTACCTCATGGATATGTATAACTAGATCCGCGCTGGACAGGTAACGTATAGCCCTGTTCTGAAGGCATCGATCACTGACGTTCGCGTCTTTTATATTTAAGAACAAAGGCTTCAGGACTCTCACATTCCACCCGTTAATATTGTGCTTGAAGTCAAGTTTAATATTGGATTTGTAATCAAGTTCCGATAATGATTTTTTAGCTGAGAGATGTGACTTTTGTTTCCGAGCGAAGGATCGAAATATACGTACAGTACATGTATATATTATATGGCAGCGTTAAAGTTTGCCACTTGTCAATATGGAATCAATGAAACTCGCGACTTGAACACAGTTATTGGGTTAAGACACACAAGACTAGAATTATATTTGAAAACCATTGCCCAAGTTATAACCCTTACAATTCAGTTCGGGGGCTTTTGGACAGCTAGCATCTAGTTTATACTGGACCTTACCCATATATCTTCAGAAATCCAAATCAATATTGCAAATGAAGCGAAGCAAATATAAAGTTATGTCAACGGCTAACGAAACTTTTGTTCCTTTAAATACCTATCGGACTATGAGACTTGCTGCTTTAAATCGATACACTAAGTATATAAACTCCGACTATTCCTCGCAACAGTCCCGTTCCTTGTGTTGAATTAATGAGTGAAAAACAAATAAAAGTAGTATAAACTACACAATAAACCAATGTTAACATAGACGAATGGCCAATGGGAGTAAAACCAGATATGCATTGTGATTAATCGGAAAATATTATGCCTCTTTTTGAGACAGTTTTCGGGTAAAATCGATACAAACAGCGACAACAAATGCGAAAAATCTACATTTATTACTAATAATTCCCAAAGAATCATACATTTTTTAAAGACTTCTTTTAAATACTGTCAGGATCTATAGGTTCTATAGAGAAACAACCATTGCTATATTTGAGCCCATATGTAATTTAAATCCATATATAATAGTTTTTCAAATCCCACAATATATGTACAAAACACGTCTAGTTTAATTTGTATTTATCCTCGGGGTGACATAAATGTTAACTAAATGGATTTGTCACTGGTATCAATGTCAGGGAAGGGCCAATGTTATTGACGGGTGGATCGTTACCATTGTCTTCTTTGATTATTGTAACAAATCTTGTTTAGAATTGTCCATTGATAATGAGCCGACGCGTCAGGTTTTATTTAGATCGCGGAATCGAGTTAGAATAGTAAACCGAAGAGTTGACATTTCTTTTAGAGCGAAGGATTAAACTATCTTAAATGGCAAAGGTAGTTGTTTCCGCAGGAATTTATAATTAACCTCTAAAGTCACGTTCCGAACCTGATTTATTGGATTAGGAAACAATGTGTTTATTGGAAAACATTTATTCCTTGAAACCACAAATTTACCGAACCCATTTCTATATAGAATAAAATATCTGTTAGCTTTGTTAACCACCTGACCTCGGGAAAACGCACGTATAAAATAGTGCTTTCTTTTTTATAATTCAATTGTATTGTCATAGTTATTCTTGCTCCTAGAATAACAAATTAAGAATATTGTAAACAATTCTATTCTAACATATCTATAGGCCGCAGAAACATAAATTTGATCAATTACAATTATTGTCTGCTAACAATACACGCCAAGTTCACTTTGCCCACACTGTTGTGCAAACCACATCAGAAGGACAGCTATTATTTTTGAGAGATCGTGTGTGAACAGTGCACGCCAAGTTCATCAGTAGTCACTGCTTTACAGGCCACATAAAAAAAGAGCTATTTATTTTGAAAGATCATCTATGAGCGAGTCAACTTACCTCTTACTGCATAATAAACCACATCAGCAAGAGAGCGATTTTGAGATGTTGTCCGCCAACGACCCAACGACCCAACTCAAACTCACATTGCTTAGCCTCCAACTGAGGCGCAAAAATTCCTGATGGTTTGTTGGAGCAAGTGTTGTATCTTCCACATCAACATTTCTTGAACCGTAATGGACCTTTAATACAGCACAAAGCACACATATAAAATATTCGTTATACAATCCTCCCACCGTCATGGACCTGTACAGAAGAACAAAACACCCATAACAAATATAATTTACACCATCTTCCTACCATAATGGGCCTCTAAAGATACAAAAAGACATATAAAATTATCTTTACACAATCTCAATACCGTCATGGACTGCTAAAGAAGAACAAAGTACCCACATCAAATATTATTAACACAATCTTAACTCGCACTATTTTTCGTCAGACCAGGTTAATAAGCTGGATGCTATCCAGCGATGTACCGAATGCTTTGCCATACGAAGAACAGTGGGTAACAAATAGAAACAATCCTATGGATTTTATTCCTGCTAGTTGTTCTTTACGTTTGTACAAATATAATCATCTTCTATTGTTTCGCTGGTGATCAAAGCTTTATTCTATTCAAATTCATTTCGATTCGATTCGATTCAATTCAATTCACTTATATTTCAATTCAATTTTAATTCACTCCAATATTGAGCTAGGTTTTCGATAGCTATAAATAATAGACATACGACCGTATTACCAAACATACGACCGTATTACCAAACATACTCAATAGCCAACTGTTAAAAGCTTTTGCCAAAAAAAAGTTTTCTATACGTTATATGAGAAACAACCTTTATTCCTGACAACTAGCTTGATACATCTATTGTTAAAGGTCATCTCTTAGAGGTGGGTTGACTGGCGATGTTCATTGTCTACATCAATGCTGGTTTTCAGGCAGCTTACACTTTTGCTTGTCTCGAACTTTCTCATTTCCTGGCCATTAAGCGAAAAAAGGCTTAAAACTAGAAAACCGCATCTTCCGTTTTATTTATGTTTTTACCATAAATAACACCTAGAACCTGTTGTTCGTCTTCTGATGGATCTGTGTGATGGCTTTTACTGGAATCGATTTTTGCGTCATTGGAACAAATTAAATCTATAATAAAGTTTCCCCTATCTGTTATATGAGTCAAGCCGCAATAAGTGCTTTCAGTTATAGTCAAGTGTAGTGAAATAATCAACAACTTGATTATATTAAACCAATTAAGGACCTCACAATTTAAGTCAGAACAATACATTAACCAAAAAAAAAAAAAAAAAAAAGACCTGGTTAAACAAACAACTACCAACAGTCAATTACTTCCTACATTACGTTCTTAGTTTACATTATAAGGCCAACATAGCTTATTTTTTAAATTAGTTAGCCAGAGATAAAACTTCAATAGATCGATGCGTAAATATAACATCGCCTGTCCGGAAATTGTGTAAATCCCTGTAATATACATGTACGTTTATGCCAAATTGAGGATTGAAATAAATTAAATTTAATTTGTAAAATTTGCAATGAATTCTGCGCAACAATATTAGGCCATAAGACTATTTTCTCAAAATTCTTTACAGAAAAAAGAAAAATTTTTTTGATTCTACACGAAATTTCCCTCAAACTGATTGATAAAATTAAATAATCCCCTCCATGTTTTAACAATCATTTCCAGTCGTGAATTCATGAAAAAATGCAGATGTAATAGGGATGTAGATACACAACCAGCCCCATCAACAACTAAACAACGCATTATATAGGTTAGATTTTTGATATTATAACCAATATGTTTTATAACTTCAGCAAAAGTTTAAATTTATTTCTTTAACTGGATTTCGTTCAACAAAAGAAGAATTAAATAATAATAAAAAAGAAACATTAGAACCAGGCATCCAAAAGAAGTGAAAATTGCCTGGGTACATTGTTGACAAAGTTCAGGACAGTGGCTCTTAAAACAATTCTCGAGGGAAATCCAAGAGTGAAACTTGACCATCCAAGGAACCAATCAGCAAGAACTAAATCAATCGATGTAGCAAAAAACAATCGCCGTAAGGCAACACGCAAATAATGGTTCGCCAATTCAGCTAAACAACCTCCCTATACGTACTCTTATAAAATAATTGAAACCAACCTATCAGTCGACAGAGCCTATGTCAAATCTACCGCCCAAGCGACGTAGCCCCCTGGTGTATGATAAAAGCGGATGGGACGATAACAAATGTTTTATAACCTTAATCAAACTCGACTGGCAGGTGCTATCTATCTTTCTATGCCAATACGGGGTTATTAAACCACTTATTGTATTCAAAGGTGGCTACACAACTTTCTTTTTTTTAAATCCTAATTTCAAATAATTTCGGTAATGGAAAAAGAAGCCATAATCTGTGGTGCCATAACATGTTATCAGGACCAAGCCATAAACAATTGTTTTGAGTTGTCGATTTAAGTTGTCGCTTTATGGTTAATAATCAGTCTAGCTAAAAAGAAAGAGTAAAATAGAAAATGCAAGGCAACAATGAATTGGTAAAAAAACCCTTAAAAGTTTAAAGATATTTACGTCACATAAAACAACAACGACCACTGCAGTTAACATACAAAAATCCAAATAAAGCGATACTTCTACTCAAAGAATTACAGAAAATTATATTTGATGACTTTAAATAATGTTGCCGGTTATTCGATGTGTTGGTCATAGTTATTATGTTTTCCTTTGTCTCTTGAGTCTTTTGTATCGTGGGTAGAAAAGCAGTTCTAGCAGAGCGACAAATCTCATTATATGTATTTGTTCTTTAGAATAATTTTCCATCAGAAGGTCAGATCCAAAGGAGAAGACACAAATCTTTTCTAACCCGGAAAGGTGACTGATTACACATAATAGCTTTATTAAAATAGGTTTTATACGCTTATTTCTTATCATTATTTTCGTCTTTGTGTGTCACTTAGACGTTTGGTGACAAGTTCGAATTTTCTGATGGATAGCAACTTCTTTGTTTATTTGAATGGACTTTTCAATTTCACCCTAGAGATTACTTTTAAGAGAAAAGAGAAATAATGACATTTAAATCGACCCGCCGTCATTCCAGGCATTCCATAAACATACACTTCGGCTAAAACTTCGTGATAACTTAATGGAGAAGTTGTTATGAGTAATAGTGACATTTACAAGTGGTATATAAGGCAAACATACACTTGAATATGATCACGGGAACGAGACTGATACCTCGGGATAATTGTAAGGTTGTTAACAACTTGGTATGGCCGACAAGTTGACGAAGACTTTTATCTTTGCGCTTTCTGCTCCTCTAAGGAAGAAGATTTATCCATAAAGGACATTCTTACTTGTTATAGAATAGCGGTAATCAGGTAACTGTTGATGGAACTGTTTAATTACCCTCTAACTTCTACAAAGTAGCTTGATATAATACTAGTCTGTTAAAATTAAACATTATCGCCAAAACGGCTTTGTGACATGTTTTATAGTTACATCTAGTGACCATCAGAAGTATCACCAGAGGATTGTTCTGTGGGCCGAGAGCTGGCGAGTCTTTCATAGGCTACAGAAGCGCTCGCGTTTCGGCTCGCTCTATTGACAGACTGATGATAATAATGCAATATAATAGATCGTATGTGGTTGGCTGGATAGATACCTTTGGTATTATAAAGTATTGGTGGTCGTATTGGAAGCCGATTTGTTCGTGCTGTGTAACATGATTATTTACACTTTGTCTTTTCGTACCCTATATTTTTTTATCGTTCTTGTCTTGTGCTTTGTTATTGTCTGTTAAATGTTGGTCAGGAATTGATTCTGTAACCAACTAGCCAGTCCGTCCGCCATAGTTTGGAAATAACGTAAAGGACGCTGTAATGTTAAGTAAATCACAATGTTTCGCCTATAATGGATTGTTACACTTAGGGCACACTTAACACTTAACCTAGCTTAGGGCAAACAAAACAACGAAATGTTTTTGATGGCTATAAAATTGTCTCATTCTGCCCTGTTATTTGTATTGTTGTTGAATATGTAGTTTGATCTATTTTTAAAATTGTAGTTTGATAATTATTTTTTGTACTCATTGGCTTGCACTGCTGGCATTTAATTGCAATATTAAAGCAGGGCATAAGACCCAAGACAAACCGCTAACCCCCTTTCGCTTCGAAGTATCTTGTAGACTTTATTGCCTTTGCTGTATAACGTTTAACGGCAACGTCTTAGTGCTAGCAATTCAACTAGACCGTTCAGTGTTTTGTATTCCAGAAAAGTATATTCAAAGTAACAAACCTGATATCTAACAGAAGCAATATAGTTAGCTTAAGTTATCTATTATTTTGTACTCCTGCAGGACAAGACATGAGCTCAACACGTGGAATAGTTTAACAAACTAGCCCTTTTAATTTCAACAAATCTATTTGCTGGAAAAACAATTATGTTAACCAGAAACGGGATAGCTATCTGGTAATGAGCTAGATGCAAATATTAGGATCTGTTTCAATTCCCTGCCAATTAAATTTACTTGAAATTGATCTCGTCCATTTGTTTCAGAATCCATGAATCAATTGTATTTGTAAACCTGTCCTATTCGGCCTATAAAATAATTGAAAGCGCACAGGTAAACCACTTGGAACTGTCCCCTTAAGTCGGAACAAATTCCTGTAAATTGACCATAGTCCTTGGGCAATTGTCGCAGACGATCGCACTTTATGGTAAATTGACAGTAGCGTAAATAAATTGGGTGTTATCAAAACTGACAGCGCTATCTATCAATAAGCTCGTACCAATACAACACGATTGACCTGCTTCAATCGTTATTATTTTAACTTGCGCATTGTTTCCTGAGTGAGGTTTTCGGCAGGAAATTGACTGGTGTACCATACGGGAAAGAGAAAGACATGTTAACTAGTCAAACACTTGCCAAGCGTATGGCTCTTATAGATAGCCATATGTTCCAAGAGGAAAACACTGATAAAACATTTCTGTGCGAAACATTTTTGTCCAATAATGGTACCAACACTGTAAAACAGTCACTAGATTAACAACTAAATTCGGTGCACAACGTTGCATAGATATACAGTGTTATTAGTTTTTGGTCTCTTTTGGCTCTAAATGTGCAAAAAACGAGGTTGTAGGTTTATTCCATACACACAACAAAGACATAACTGATTCATTTCAACTTCTGGGTATGATGATAAGCGACGTTTCGGCTTAGTTGCTAAGACCATTTTCAAACAATGGTTACACATCTCAACTTATCAATATCAATATACCCAGAAGTTGCTCCTACAGAATGGTGATTTACTCGCGTATGTAGGGTAATTGGAAAAGTAGCGTCCTAATTCCGTTCAATGGAATGGATGATATTAGTGGTGTAAACTTGTTACGAATAAACCATTTATTTGAGTAATTCGGGAGCTCTGAGCTGATTCTTTATGGCCCATGTCCCTGCCACTCCAGTGGATCATAACTTCCCGTGTCACTTCGTTAAGAAATAGAAATCTGTGTATCAAAAAGTTTTTGAGTCATCTGCCGGAGACCGATAGCTCTAAGAGAAATAACAAAGGAAAGCACATCCGGAGAGATGATAAGAATCTTTGTGAGGAATATCAATTATAGAAACATTGGATTGCAGACAGAAACTACATAACATCAGAAAAAATGACGGATAGACAGAGAGACGGATAATGGAGGTCTAGCAAGTCACTGTAGATATCCACTCATAACTATACAATGTCTTGAAGCTTCTTTAGTATAAATTAATTGCCAAACGTAAACGTTGCTTATTGTTGAAAACTGGTTAGGTCTAGTATTTATTATTCAGGTTATAAAAAAGGTTACAATAAAAATGTTTGAAAACTGGGTAAATTTAGGCTCGAATAGTAAAGGCATGTTTGTGAGCCCTTCAAAATGCTCTACCTAAAGGTGAACAAAAACTCGACTTTTTCACCAAAGTTGTTTTCTTGTTTAATTTGTGGCTTTTTCGAATTGTACGCAGTTCCCTTGTAATACATCCGGGTAATTGGTACTTCCTGAACCCTATGTCATTATGATAATAATATATAACGTGCATAGAGCCTAATATCGCGTTCCTAATAAACATCAACAGAGTGTCATTGACGGTCAATCGATTCCCAAACTCCCAAACTAGTCTGAACAATGGCGAGAATCATGAAGTCAATCTAACTCTTAAATGAATTATCATTACACTGTAAAACTTCCCAGGAGAGTCATAAACTCCCATTCCCCAATAGAAAACAATGTATCTTTGGTGCTTAAACTTGTGCAGTTTAGTATTGGAACCATTTTTATTAGATTTGGTATGCAGTGTGTCCTTGACGACTGAGAGAATGAGAACACCAGGTTCCCCCACCCAGTGGTGGTTTACTGCCTCCCGTTAAATTTGTAGTCGTTAAAGGTAATCTTTTAAAGTAATTAAGAATGTGGTTACAGTATAGAACGTGCGGCTTCTATAGGTGTAGTTGGCTTTGTGCTTGAGGGTCATTTAACATTCAAAAAAAGAGAATCAAATCATTCTCCATACCGTCGAGTCTTACAATACTCATACAAGCAGAGATTGCAAAAGGAATGTCTTAAGTTTGGATTTGTATAAGGAGAATGATGAGCAGTGCTTT
>JAVFBZ010046693.1:0-10411 GCA_032466195.1 Katharina tunicata
TCCAAAACTACACCAAACTATGCTTGTTAGTGGAGATATTTAGTTTTAAAACCTTGTAGTAGAAATGTCTCGGGAATAAGCCAGATACGAGTGTCGAGTGCGCATGTCACACCCGGGTTAAAAAAAAGATAAACAAAGCGAGTTGGGGTCGGCAGCGGCCAGTCACCGTTTGGGTCCCTAAATCACCGTCTGGGTTTTTCCGGTTCAGCCACTGACTGGGTCCCTGACTCGTACATTGCGGTATAATATGTACTCGTACCTTGCTTTCTAAATAGGAAATAACACGCTACCGTATCAATATCATACTCTTTTGTAACTCAAAACTTTAGAAGTGGGGCTTAATATTTGTTAAATACATGTTTTCAGTCTTATTTATTTGACAGAGTCAGTCGTTCATTTATTCAATCGATGTGGCTTTGGACCTAATTGACTTTGGGCTACTTACTTAAGGCTAAAGTGAAGGAATTTTTAGGGGCTCAGCAAGGGACCATTCATCCTTTAGACATTGACAGGGGCCCAGTCGCAGAATACTTTCTATAAGACTTTACCAGAGGCTCCAACATTGATTTTTCTTCTCCCTAATCTTAACAGAGACCCAGTCGATGACTGCTTTCTATAGATCAGTCACTGATTTATTTCTATTATAACTTTACCAGATCACCATCATTGTATGTTACCTATAACATTTTACCAGGGACCCAGTCAGTGACTTTTCTCTGTCATAATTTTAATAGGGACTCGGACATTGACTGGTTTCTATAAAACTTTAACAGAGGCCCAGTCACTGATTTCTTTCTATTATAACTTCACTAAGTCACCATATCGTTGTCTGTTACCTATAAAATTTCACCAGGGGCCCAGTCAGTGACTTCTCGCCTTCATAATTTTAACAAGGACCCAGACGTTGACTGCCTTCTATAGAACGTTACCAGGGCCCCAGTCAGTGATTTCTTTATATTATAACTTCACCAAGTCTCCATCGTTGTATGTTACCTGTGCAATTTTACCAGGGGCACAGTCAGTAACTTTTTGTCTTCTTAATTTTAACAGGGACGTTGACTGCTTTTTATAGGACTTCACCAGAGGCCCAGTCACTGATTTCTTTGTTTTGTAGACGGGGATTCCTAATTGTGCTTTATATTGAGCGTGATAAGTTACAAGTTTCGCTCTATAGTGAATTGGATTTAAATGGATGGGTATGATGACGTTGTTCGGGGTGTCACGTGTGTAAAGGTTCTTAAATATTACTGTGGCTCAAAGTTTAACATTTGAAAAATAATTAGTCACTCATGTCACTTTTCGGCTAACTTTGCCAGATATAACGCCAAACAAGCAAAAACTCTCTATTCCAGCAGACATTGTATATATACCGGCACTGAAGTAGCGCATATACAAAGTTTATACTTACTTATTGTCTAATACAACTTATTTGTTCACACAAGTAGCTAATTGGATTCAATAAAGTATCATTATTTAATAACATTGTGATATAAGACAAAGGATAAGTGTCATTAATTTCAACATGGATGGAATGTCACTAGAATTACAACAGCATGAAATTTAAAGATAATAAGTGTTATTTCCTGTGCATAATTTGCCATAGTAAGCAGAGAAACGACAAGATACACTTGCATAGTTTATATATCTCGGTTTAGTGCCGATGGGAACTATTCGTAATGGCTAGAATTTATAACTTGCCGTAATTTTCTTAAAACATTGTAATGAACCAAAAAGAAATTACTTTCCTTTTTCAAAAATGCCCCCATTGATCTAATATCGAACAAACTAATATTAGATATATATACTCCTCTTGTCTATATATGGTGACTGGTTGGTATTTAGCGGCACGTTCTAGTCTTATATCTAATATAATGGATTCTGCTTTGATTGATTGGTGTTTTCTGCCACACTCAATGGTTATATTCACTTATTTTAGATATATACTGCTCATACTCACCAACATATTGTGATTGGTTGGTGTTTAGCACCTGACCAAGGGTGTATGGCTTATACTATTGCCACTCTTCTTAGTTACCTACATAGTGATTTTCAGTTCTATTTTTAAACGACGGTGTAGTACACGTAATTGCGCATTGGTATTACACAACTCGTTTCGTGTTGATTACCTAACAATCTTTAATAAGTATATGCCGAATTGACATGGGAAAAGCAGTGGGGTTTTGTCAATAATTTTATGAAATCCTATTGTCCGAATCCGATTCTAGTAGTGTGGTGATTTGGTGGTTTAAATCATAGTGCGTACATGCACCAGCTTTGGCATACGAAACTGGCATTTTTTAAAGGAAACGAAAACATTTGATTAACCATATCAGTGTCGACATATTTTGGAAAACAAATAAAAAAAGAAGCATACTTTACTTTCATTAATAGACCATTCGTTTATAACACAACGTCGAAGGTTTACAATAAAAAATAAACGATGTCGGACATTTTCCTTGAGCGGAAATCTATACTTAACGGTAACAAAGGTTGTCTATTTTTTTAACGTCTGTCTAGTTTTGATATCTATTTTTGTCAAGAATGGTCACATATTACTGGCACAAGGATATCGACTAATTAAAACCGATAAATTATCTCATGTTCTAGATAAATTCTCAGTGGCAAGTTTCTAGATAGATCTGAATTTCGAGTTGTTCTGGGTAACCTAAAGGCGCATCTCTAGAAAAGGCAATAAATGTAACATGTAAATTGTGAAGGTAAATTTGTGGCGAATATGTAACACACATAGATATTATTAAGGTATGTGTGAAAATAAGCAAAACCTAAAAAATGTATCGTTCAGAGTTAGTAATAAACCCATTAGTCTACCAAATGAAGGTGAGGGCAGTTAAGGGTTATCTGATACAGAAGGGAGTTTCGTCTTAACCAAGAGGTCCTTCAGAGATTTCTATATGCTAACAAGTCAAAACCAAAACAAGTGCTTTATAAACAAAAGCCATTATGAAACAGTGGTCATTTATATAAATATATCACAACAAAAACAACAAACAACTTTGTGGAACATATACTATATACACTAAATTCACAGCTTGGAAAAATGATAGACAATACCTCATTTATTTAATATACGTTGGTTTCAGAAAGCATTTTCATGAATCTTCCTGCAATTAAGTCGAAATAGAGACATATAGTATGATTTCCCATTACTTTGGTCTATCAGAGACAACGTTTTCAAAGCTTACTTTATAATCTTATAAATCACACACCATTGGTAAGCATTACTCGTCATTATGATTTAAGCAGATGTCAGACCAAGCCGATTAGACTGGAATGCGGCCAGCCAATTCTATATATAGTCTGGTAAAGTTGCCAGTGTGCCGATGTCCCACTGTACCTATTTCCCTTGATTGGAAATGTTGAGCTAGATTAGGAGCCGATTCCACAAAAACAATTCTGAATAAAGTCAAAATTGGTAACGTCCTAAAATAGCTTATTTTGAATTTCAAACTATAATACTTATTATTGGTAATTTTCACCTGTATACTACCAGGTCATCAACAAAAACTAAACGACTTTTAAAATTTGAGATAAACAGGTATACAATTAGTTCCTTGAAACATAGACTTCAGTCGGAAATTGTTTTATGGAATTTGCTCTTGATTGCGTCTGACTCCCCACAAGCCAACTGTATCCAACAACTAGTTCCTTTACCTTGAACCTATATATAGTAGGCTTGATGTGGCATTATATAGCTTATAGAGCCTAGTCATTATTATTCCCGGTTATACATATCAGCCCAACGGTTAACTAATAACGACAAAACACAAACAGTTTTTCGGCAAGTTTCGATCTCTGCTCGGACAACTCATGAATTTCAAATGTTACGTAAAAATTGCATTGTTCTCTCCCGTTCTTAGATTTAGAAATAATCAATAACATCCAATAAACGATTACAACATTCCTTATTGAAACAGATTGTCTTTGGACTCTATTCTCGATTCCATATTCCGTTTGAAAAAATTGAATCACCCTTTTTCAATGAACATAATAAGTATGTTTTAGCATTTTCGTTCTATATGTCATCATGTCAATAAAGTAAAGTATGTCCAAGGCAACCGTGAACGAGATCTGTTTCAGGTTTTTTCTAGATTCTCAAAGACGTGATGTCCAACTCTACAGCCCTCTGGGGTGGATCTGGCCATTTTGTTACAACAAGACCAAAACCTCTTCTTTGCATCACTTGGTGACATTCCCTCGAGCTGGAACAGACGCTGCCATTCGTGGAAGATCAGGGGGCGACGGCAATGGTACTGACACAGACTACTGTCCATGTCTGCGCTCTTTATATTCAGGTGACAATTCTTACATTGACGATAGATGGATTTTTGCCGCAGAAAACGAGAGGCAGTTTCTTGTTGATTTACAGTGACGTTTTTTTCCAAGATACGTAGGCGATTTTGGAGTTTGGCGTTTGTCTTTTCTGTGGACAAACAGCGTTTCTGCCAGATAGCTGCCAGCATCAAAGCTTTATTCATTTTATCACTTAGTTTATCGTTTTCAATCAATAGGTTGGAAACGTTATCACATCCATCCAGATCAAATTCTCCTACATTAACACCAGCTGTACGAACCCTGGATTCCAGAGAACTTAATCCAGATAATGAGCTCAGACCGTGATCAAGGATATCTCTCTCCAGTTTAAGCTTCTCCAATTGTACCTCATAGCCTTCGCATTTTTCTTCAAGTTCATTATTCCGGTCGTTCAGAATGTTCAGTTGTGTCTCCAGCTCTTGGGAAACTTTCTGTTGGCTTCGAAGTCTCAGTATTTCTTCTTCCAGCTCAGAATTCTTCTCTATTTGTTCGATTCCATCAGTGTACAGACAGTCTGCTTCTTCCTTCAGTTTCACGAAGTCTTTTTCTGAGAACGATTTCTCTGATCCCAAACAGGCAGATTTCATGTGGATGTTCACACGTACTGAGTCAGTCCTGACACAAGCCTCAACACTCGGAAAATCCATCTGTAGGAAAACAAAAACAATGGCTTAGTGAGTTTCACTCAAACGATGCATGGCTCATCTGAATACCTCTCCCGTGATCATATCAGCCCCACACACCCCAATTAAATTAAAACTTAGATTGTATAGACATACGACCATTCCAAGTGAATCCATCCAGACCGTATAGGGTTTTGTTTATCTTTAACTTTAAACGTAATGCATAATTATCAAAACGGTATACCCTGTTGAGGACAAATTGAAAAAACCATCATGTCATGTGATGTCGCCTTTATGGATGTTCAATGAAGCGAAGCTATATAGGCTTATATTCAAAAACATAAATACTTATGTTGGAAAAATAATTAAAATAGCATGTATAACATTACCGAAACAAAAAATAAATAACAAATATATGACCCTTATACAAAAAAAAAATCACAAATAAATAAGAATATTTAAGGGTATACAACATAGAGAGAGAAAAACTGTTTAAACATTACATACTTTTGGCTAAACTATAACTGTCTTGTATAATGTCGATGGTCAGAGTTTGAGTTCTGGCAGAGGCTTTTCTCGTTTCTCCTGTATAATGTACGAGGATTCCAAAGGGTGGCCCGACATACTTGTATACTGAACAGTACAGTATATAGGCCTATACTGGCGAGTAATGCCGAGTTTAACCGAAAACAAGCTGGTCATATGACTAGAGATGTTGCGAAATATAGCAATGATATCATTGCTAAAAATTTGTTTCGAACAATGTAAGTCTTCACTTGTGATTCCTCTTTCTTTCGAACAATGTAAACATATTCAATCGTGATTCATCTTTTGGGGAAATATGTATCATACATGCGTAGAGCACGAGCGTTGTCAAATCTAGACTAAAATTTCGTTCATTTTGAAGTAAACAGCGAACGAAATCTCGTAAAGAAGGTCAAAGTATAGGCCTAACTTAAATAGCATGTGGAAATTTAACCCAACAAAGTTTAAAGAGGGAAACTTACAAGCTACAAGCTAATCGAGTTCTGTTATAGAACTGTACAACGTATTGTTATATGATACAATAAAACATTACCTACCTTGTAGTTGTATTATGTTCTCCCAAAACTGTATAAATCCTTCAATAAATGAAATTGAATTGGTGCTCGCGTAAAGTGTAGGCCTAACTGTTGACAGACTTGGGCCGAATTGTTATGTTCCAGCCAAGCAAGGCTGGGCCGTATAATGAAACTAAAAAAGTTGTCGGATCCCGGAAATATGGGGTCAACACTTGGCCTTCGGCGCTTCCACGAACAAGAGTAGGTTCTTCTTTTTCTTCTATGACTCGAACGAGCAGAAAATGTACCAAACTGGGTCATGAGATATATTGGTCTATTATAAGCGGGTATAGCATATATGCGAGTTCAGTTGTTTTCTGGATCCCGAAGCAAAACTTGACTTAACTGGTATGTATTTAAATGAGTCAATCGGCTGGAAACGCAAGTGAAAATAAGACAGAATATTTGAAGAACTAAAGAACCTTATTAACGTCAACATAATTTACCATTATTTACTTATTCTTCGGGCCATGTGCAAAATCTATACGTTTGTTTTTTTTGTTTCAGGCTGAGATCCTATTCTAAACCCACTCTTGATATCGCACGCTTGTATACTTCCACCAGGCTTAGGCTACATAATAATATGACCATAATCAAAATTCACACAGCTTTGAAACGTATATATAGAATTTGCGATGCCAATCGCTGGAAGTGAATAAAAAGTACCCGGCTACCAATAGTGGCCCTATAATTGTTCGGTACAAATTAAAAAAAAATTGTTTTTAATGTTATTATTGTATTTATTTGACTGATGTTTAATGTCGTACTCAAGGTTACTCCACTTATACGACGACTGCGTGAAGGACTCGTAAAAATCCCCCCGCAATCTCCGCAGCCACCAGAAAACTTGGGCGATTCGAGCATATATGCCGCGCGGGTATACAGTGAAGGCGACTCGTGCAGCAATCCAACGCTCAGCTAACGGCGCGGCACGATAGACACAATATACAGGAAATGGCATTAGCAAAAGGTATGAAAGTAAACCCGTAGAAATAATATTGCCATTGGCGATAGAGGGGAGGTCGGTCTTCCAAAACAGTTTTTATTTGAAACGGGACAATTGTTTTCCCGTTTGTATAAAACGGTCCATAGATTCACTTCGGTGACGAACCTTGTATGTAATGACGAGGCATTTTGAATATAGCTGTGAACGTCATAGAGAGGCTGCTGAAGCTTGACCTGATTAATCGACCTATATATGAAGATATTTAAATTCTTTCACGTGACTTGATACTCTTGTTGCAATGGTCAATTCGGCCTAATGTTATGCGAAATAGTTCTATTTTATGTCTTCATTTTCTTTGCTGTTACTTGCTCTATGTTGATTTTTATTGGCGCGGATTGCACTTGATGTTCTATAGGATACGGCTATCTATACATGCAATACAAGGATTGCCTGCAACGGTAAATATACCGCTAATGGACTCAAAAATGGCCTGTCGTTACACAAAAGCCGATAATCGAGGTGACGGACGGTAACGGAGATAGACGAAGTTATAGAATGTTGTTTTCCGTGACACATATATTGGCATTTCTTGAAGTTAGTTGCTTACCAAATCGTTTCGTTGGTACATAGTCGCCTATATATAGGCCTTCATGCGTAATATTGAACTATATCTATATATATCTGTTACGGCATAAAGGACTAGATGTATTAGCCCTTTCAGTTAAAATTTACATCACCCTTTTTCACAACTTTAAAGACCTTACTTCTTTGAGTGGCTTTAAGAAGTTGGATAAGGCAAAGCAGACTTGATATGGATAATTTCCTAATTATAATACTTGAAATACGTTTTATACTTTAAAACGATCTCTGGAATGAGATGGAAATGTAGTCTAATAAATTAAGAAGTTGTTATCCATACCTGCTTTGCCTTATCCTTGGTAGACCTTTTATTGTTATACTGGATTCGACTACAGCTCTTAAAAAATAATAAACATATATATCTTACACTTTGCAAAAAATACGATGTTGTCACCATTTTGCAACCCTTTGACCTTGCCCTTAGGATGATGGCGCCCCAACCTACTGGCTAATATGCTGTAATTTGAATTTGATGTTAATTGTATTGCATATTCGACCAGAAGTCCAAGTAACTAGTCCCCTTCCCATGCACAATACGATTGGAAAATTCTTGCAGAGCATTTCAGTTCATACTTATTAACCATATTTATTTATTTATTTCTTTTACGTTCATATAAAATACTGTAATTATCTCTTGAAGGTGTAACAAAGCATTGCAATAAACATACTTTATTCAATTCTTTATCGGTAAATTTATGTATTATATATCATTGTGTGTTTATTATTGTCTTAAAGTATGTGTCAAATGAACATATTTGCTTCAGAATGGTCTTAGTATGGAGACCGAAACACCGCCGTCATACACATCCATATAAGTTGATAGGCCCATCCATATAATAATAAAACGAAAATTGAACTATAGCAAGAATTACACGGACCCTAGTGCCATAAGTATCTCTCCTATGATATTTTATAATCGGTGACATTCTATAAATGTCAAAATTATTAAAATCATAGGAGAGTTACTTATGGCATAAGTTATGAGCATGCATTGTCGAAAATACATTGTTATTTTGAGTTAGAAGGCGTGTCGTCAGTCAATCCGACGTCAAAAGCAACCTCCTTACCTCCCTTGTTTAGTAATGCGCGTATTCCCCCGCTTGTTGGCGCTGTGTTCCCTATTAGCATAAGAGGAGTTCGTGTTGAAGAGCTGCGAAGCATCGGTCACTAGTAAACTGGAAAATAATGGCAACGCAACCACATAGTAAGAAACGGATATGCTACTATTACGATGGTAAGATTTATTTTGATGGATTAATCAAATGTTAATTCATTCAAAAAATGATTGAATCATTTTACGGTGAGAATTTGCATGGGGCCTGTGCTTGTACACAAATAGATGAGACTTACGCTTACGGATTTTTACGGTAACAAAAGGCAACTGGCACCGATTGTTTAAAAAATAAAAATAGCCAAAAGTGAGGTTACTGTAAACTGAAAATATACTTGCCCATTTACTTCTGTAGACTATATTTAATTGGAGTCTTTCACACTCACTAAACTTTTGGCTGCGACTCAAAAATTTAAGCGGAGCGCCAATTGTTCAGCATGTTGATCAAAGTATGGAAGCCCTGAATTCCGACTCGCCAGGCGCAATTTACAATATAAGTTGAGCGTTCGTTTAATCTCCGTTTTAGTTAAAGAAAATACACCAATAAGTGACTGTAGTCGTAATATACACGGTTAACATGTAAAGAAGTATATTTTAAAATAAAGTTTAAGCGATTATGACGTATTTGGAAAGTTATAGTTTTGGAGAAAAAAAGTATGGAACATCGTTTGAGTCTCCCAAAGCATGGCGGCCCTAAAGCGTGTTTGAAACCAGGGCAAAGAGTACCAGCACATGAACTCGAATGTCCTTTTGTTTGAGTGTCTGTGTTGTTCACATCTGTGAAATGTTTATCTGAATTTTCCATTTTTTTTGTTTCTTTCTTTTTTTGTGCTTTTGTTTGAAGATATCAATAAATTCATTTAAAAAATTTCAGGAGGATTTGTTACAATATACTTTTGACTATCAATGCTGAGACTGCTCCTAAATGGGTTCCTTCTATTGGATTAAGCCCATGGCTCTGCACATGCTGGATTCGAGACCCTTTTCTAGTAATTTTAATCCGCCTATTACCAGAACAAAAATTAAGCTTTTTTCAGTAAGCTTACTGCAGATTGCATGATTCTTTCTATGAAACATGAAATTTTACAAACATCTGTTCATGTTTTTCAAACAAACAAAAACTACCCGTAGTTATGTGTGTGTTGAAGTTTCATAATAAAACTTTATAAAGAATAACACATTTCCAAGGTTAGTTTTCAGTTACTGACTAAAGCTGGTCCCCCAAAGCAACTCTCCACACATGGACAGCAGGGCTTTATTAATCTCAAAAGGTTTACTATCCTCCTTGGCATGTTGAGTATTTTTTGGCCCAAAATCAGTTTTTTTCATTGTTTTTTACAGCCAATATGTTGATCCGTACTGCATTGTTTCCCCCCAGGTTTTTATGACCCTGATGCTACTTCCTGGATGCAGTTTTTACATGATATCCATCTTTGCTCCAGTTTCTTCAGTGATTTTTTGTTTTAAATACCTTTTTAATTACTTTTAGGGGCACACAGGCATTTAGCTAGCATATGAAAAGAGGGTGTCCAAATTGAGGGTCATAGCAAAAGTAGGCCGAGGTCCAGGGGCCGCCAAGGCACCGTAAGCCAAAGGGTCCTAGATTGCTGGAAATGCATTTTGAGCCATTTTAGGCCAATAAATATTAGGAGGTTTACTT
>JAVFBZ010046704.1:0-22105 GCA_032466195.1 Katharina tunicata
TTCCACTGTTAAACGTGCCGTATGCGGCCTGACATTGTCCTGCTGAAGGAGTTCTCTCTGTCGATCCATAATGGGAAGCATGTGAGGGCGCAGAATTTCCTACTATCGAATTATTTTCACTGCACAGATACTATTTCACGTAATATATCACGTGCATTCAACTTTGGTTAAAATGAGATGTATTGTTAATGTTTGCTCTAATTATCGAAAACAAAGAATTGTGCACACTAGAATAGAACTAACAATAAAAAAGATCTACCAAGTAACAAGGTCCTAATGTGTACATATCTACCTAATGCACTCACTGATATGAAAGAATATTCACAAATGCTTTCTTTCATATTAGATATGGACATTAATAGTCGTTCATTTGTTTACACTCGAGGCACTATATACAGCCTCCGTCATAATTTGTCGGGACATATTGTTTGCTGAGAAGAGTAAATACAATACCATATAGAATTGGTTTGTTCAAAGATAAAGCTAACATGGCTCTATTTATCTTTAAACACAGAGAGTTATTAGTGTGATTCTGAATGAACATGCATTTACCACCCAGAGAATCCAAACAATATTTAAAGGTATTCACCGCACATTTTGCGTAGAGGATTGATCCAAGCCAACATATAGCCTCATTTGCTAACTATGCTTGGTCACAATATAAAAGGACTACATCGATACAAGTTGAATATACCAGGACTGAAATAGGTTTCTAACCAATTTGAAATAAAAGTGTTATTGGATCCGTGGAAATGTGTAAATGGATATAGGACAGATCCCAATTAGATATCAAATGGCGGTAACTTATCATCTGCTTCTGTCAATACGAAAATAAACTGCAAAGATATAATGGAGTACCCGGAAATCAATTATTAAGTATTATTTATTAACTTTGGAAGGCAATTGAGGCTATTTTGTTTCCAATATCATATCTGATTATATGAACCATTAGAACATCCATCGTTCTACTCGTGTGTGTCGTCCTTTTGAAACAGGTTAACAAAGTTAAGGTTCAAGTAAACCAAACCAAGTGTAGCTATTTTTGATGCAATGCTTCATTGTTCAATACCAATTAAGAAATCCATCCCAAACAACCAGCCAGCTTATCCACCCACTCACACCCACACCGACCAATCAATCGTTTAAAAAGCATGAGACTGAATATAGCCCTTGCAATTAATAGCTCTGATGAAATAACTCATGATTTGTCACTGGTTTCGAAAGGCATCGGTTTATCAATAAGGTATTTCTTGACGCAAAGTGAAATTTGTGTACGCCTAACGTCTTTGTGCTTCCCGAGTCTCATTATTTGCAAGTGTTTCACTGGATCTAGTTACTGAACACCACACCATGTTACACTTAACTTAGAGCAGCTTAAGTCAACATTTCAGGGACCACTATTATTAGTATGTTTTCTTAGATTTTCTATAATTGATATGGCACTGTTAGAATGTATATATCAGCTTACGGCTAAAGTATACATAACAGTATAAAATAGGAATCACCCTAGTTTTACTGCTTTTAATTGATAAAATCTACTTTTTCTGAACTTTTTAAGTGTCTGCCAAATGTGGCAAAACCTGGACCAACCCGTTATCAAGCAACAATGGTCAGACAACTGAGATTTGTTTCAATTCCAAAACAAAACAAAACTTTACAGCATTATTTAATTAATGTCTTATAATTTATTTGCTCTTGAACTTTGACCAGGCCTCTATCTTTTTTCAAGTAGACACGTGCCACACACGTTATATCTGGTCAATCAACGTACCGTATCGGTGTATGGGGTGGTTCTATAATATATAATTTATAAATAAATAATAATTATTATAAATACAATTATATAACAACTAGTAAAGAAGTTGTAATTGTAAACTGTCATGCCTTATTATTCTTTCTATGTAACGCTACAAAATATATATATCATTTTCTTCCCCGTGATAATATAGAAAGACAAACAAATCCAACAAAGGTGGGCATAGTTTCAATTGTTCTCGATTCATTTGGATACCTACTTCCCTCTGGATTTATGTTCTCTGGAGATGTAGTACATGGTTACCAGAAATACTGAGCTATCCTGTATGGATGATCAGTACACTGTTTCCTTACCTCGAACATGTTAAGGTAGACAAAGATGCTTTACACTGTTACTTAATATAAACCTAATATTTACACGCAAACATTTAACTCATCGAGTAAATGATATTGATCTAACAATATTTTGTGACTATAAGTGACTATTGCTAGTCACTTATTTTGTTAAAGTGAATTATGCGTTTCTTAAGTGACTATTGCTAGTTAAGAAACGCATAATTCATTTTAACAAAATTAATTAAATTGTGATAAAACTCGACCCGTATTTATAAAACTATTTATTAGTACTCTTACAGCTCAAAATTTGCGATTTTTTTTATTATTGCAAATTTAAAAACGTGAGATTGTGATCTTTTTCCTAGAGCAGACACGATAAAAATATTTGAAATAGACGACCATTATTTACAACAGTGGTGTTTGACAATCAATTAAACACAGGTAGCTACCTGGAGAGGAGTAGCAGTCTACTAGCCCAAAGTCTGGAATCTATCTACATTAGCAGTTTTACTCACAGGGTGTGCAAATGTTTCGGCCAAAATGGCGATGATCGTATTAGGTCCGAGATGATGTGCGCAGTACATTCGATGACTTCCAAGAGGGTACGGGGCTTCGAAAACAAAACCACCTTCATTCCTTAAAATTGAAAAACTGGTGATTTACCTCTAGTTTAGGAAATGCACCGTTTATTGGAACAAGGTGTTAATGATCCAATGTCGAATTAGTGGACGTTAAGTTTTCTCGAAGTTATCGTATCTCATTTTTTGTGTTTGTGTTCCTGTAGTTTCTGGCAAAAAATGTCAGCTCTTGACCGTCAACATTCTAGAGACAATTGGCATTATTAAACTGCTTTAAAACGTGTTTCCTCTATCCATTTCAAATGCAATAAAATACGTTCATGACGAACCTATCAATGTTTTAATGACAGGGACAGGGGATAGCGAGCAATGAAGATTAAGCCAGATTACTTTACGACGACATGGTAATCAAACCAGGCAGCCAAAACCATGTAACCATTAATAAAAATACATGTAACAAAATGTATCGACATTAACACATTTGTCATAAACTAGACATATTGTAAATAAGTACAGAAGCCAGATTATCTTAACCCAACTAAAATCGTCATTGCTAATGATGTGGCGGAGTGGTCAAGGGTGCACATTTCCAGAGTGTATGCTCTTGATCCACAGATCCCCTCACCTATGAGTCCGCGAGTTCAAGCACTCGCAGGGACTGTATGTGGTTTGGTCTGCAAGCTATCAGCGGAAGGTCGTGGCTTTTCTGTGATCTATCCAGTTTTCCTCCCACAATAAATATGGCAAATGATCTATAATTGGGATGTAGTCCTGTTGCTCTAACATCGGAAAATAAACAATAAACAATAATGAAGAGTTTTATACCAAGGTACTCTACACTAGAACCCTTGGCGGACCGAGCATCCATAATCAGAATGTACACTGCTGCCATCTGAGAATAAAGTTATCAAAGTTTAAATTTTAAACCCCGACCCTGTTACAATCACATCCAAACAATCACACATTTGCTTGCAAGTTGTATACAAGGCTTCGCCCAATCTAATGGATTCGATAACCTCACGTAAACTATTAACCAATCTATTGTGTGGCTCTCAATTTTGGGTTGAGGTGCTAGGTCCACCACGGGTTATAATTTAGAGTGGCTCGTAATAAACTGTTGGCTAGCAAAGATGAAATGCATCACTCTTATTGATTACTGAGTACACAAAGTTACATAGTACGATTTAAGTACTCATTACACTTTGCAACAATACAACGCAATGTTAACTATTATGTGATGTTTTCTGAGAGGATATTTGCTATGCTCTCGTTCGTTTCGAACATTAAGTAATATGCAATCAAACCCTGACTTAAAAAATGGTGTTCGTAGTTGTTTTGGAGAATGGTGTTTGCTTTTTCCAACCGAGAGCTTGGTAGGTCGGCACTAGATCTATAATTAATTCAGTTTGCAAATAGAGACATATGTCAATGCATCATGTAATTTTACAAATAGATATAACAGTTCCAATCGCGTAGGAAATGTCACATTATTGGTTTGATACAAAGGTTTTCAAAGTAGTACTTGCAATGTTCTAAACTGGTTTTAACAATATTATACTAGAACAAATATTGACTTTAAATCGCTTACTGTCTGATTATACTCGTGTGTGAATTATTTTTAAAAAGCTATCAAAATGAGATAGGATCTTACTCCAATGTGTCGTCTTTGATGGTCCCATACTAACTAGACTGGTACCTTTCTCGACATTGAGAAAAATACGAACACTTATGTGGGTTGGTCTGTGACAAGTCATCCTTGTTGTTGTCGTATTCCTGTCTCCCTAACAAAGTGCACTTGCGAAGGAATCGTTTAAATTTTACTACGAACTGATTTAAAATCAAACAGGCAAACCAGTTGGCACAGGGCCGATTCAATTTGAAGACTGTAAAGAAGCACTGATAAAATCGTGAAGCAGTACCACCTTATCGGCTATAAATGTACACGCTATAATCATCACACAGGGATAACTCTTTCTATAGGTGAACAACAAGATGACCAGTGAAAGACATAGGCATATGAAGAAGGAAGTGATTAGTCATTTGAGAGTTTGCTGGCTCTGAAAACTTGCAGGGTATCTGATTGGTTCTTTGATATCTGTTAGCGTTTTATAGCAATAATTGGTAATGAATTATTCATCCACTTATGTTTGATTCAACAACTTTTTGAAGAAGCCTAGTCCACCACCGCCCACTTCGAGAAAGTTATGTGGATTTTTCGGTGGAACGATGGACCAAACAGAAAACTAAAGTAACTTACATTATGATGCATGTTTGGGCTTCGGAACACACAGGAGATGTGTTAAGTTAGCTTGCAATTGTTTCCATTCCATTGTGTTAATGTTTCGTAGATTTGGTTCATCAAAGTCATGGTTTAAAATCGACCTAAACCTTATTAACGGCGGTCAAATGTGAAAATAGCACTCAACACTTTGCAGACTTTAGTGTTGCCTCAAAGAAAGCAGAAGGATGTCGAAATATCTAAGCTTCACAACGATTTAGAAATCAGAACTTTGTGTATGAGACGGAGCTTCGTCCTTCGAACTACATAAAATGTTATAAGAGATTATTATCTTTTGCAGTCCTTTGATCTTGCTCAAATTTAGGATCCGCGTCTTGTGGGCCTATTTTACTGAAACTTGATCCAAATCTACCCAAAGGAGTCCATGCCATATAAACAGGTCATTGCAGCATTATGGGACTTTATATCCCTTACCGAAATGACACTAATAATTCTTTGAATGCCACCGATACCCTGCTATTTGCTAACCATGGCAAACATTCAGTTTTAGACATATTGTACAACGGTATTTGTCTGGTCACTGGCACTGTGGGATTAATCACCAACCTTCTTGTCTTCGCTATCATTCTGAAAGGAATTACCAAAAAGCAGACGTCAAAGAGATATTCTTTGTGCATGTCTATCGGTGAGTTCTTAACTTTCTTATGTTTATTTTTATAATCATTACTGAAAATAACAATAAGCTGTTGTTGTACATACTCATTAAGGTTTTAGGTTTTAGACCATGAATTTGAATATCTTTCGGGTGTATCAATTGACGATTTTTGTTTTTTTTGCAACAAATTTATTCTCACAATCTTCTTTTATGTAAACTTATGTTTTTAACATTTCAATATGTTAATGCGTCTTCAGCTTTTGTGAGATTCACTGATTTTCGCACCATTCTTGTACTATTCTGTGTTCTCAGGCAATGTGGTGTACAGCATCTCTGCGGTTCTGTCATTTTGCATTGGGTCAGAAATACTTACTATACAACAATCGGTCTGTTCTCTGTCTATATTCATCAACAATTTTGGATATTATACTTGTGCTAACTCGCTCTTACTTGTGGCTGTAGAAAGAATATGCGCAATCAGGTTTCCCCTGTTCTTCAGGCAGATTACTAAACAAAAACACGTGACATTTCTGATTACCCTAGTACTTTTATCGTCATTGGCGTTGACAATATTTCCGCTGACAGATTCCAAGGTAAGGATGATGGTAATTTTTATAATT
This sequence comes from Katharina tunicata, assembly GCA_032466195.1. Classification (NCBI taxonomy): domain Eukaryota; kingdom Metazoa; phylum Mollusca; class Polyplacophora; order Chitonida; family Mopaliidae; genus Katharina; species Katharina tunicata. Next base: position 6,184 of record JAVFBZ010046704.1, read on the forward strand.
TTTTAGCGCAAATAAAATATAATCAATCCATTTTACACGTGGTGAATTAGCACAAATATGAAGTACATAACTGGCGATCACAGCTGCTGAACGACAGTCTGTCCTTGAATAATGAAAGTCACCTATCAGCATCTCGGTACTTCCTTTGATTGGGGACTGGACCACTTTAAATGGAGTTACTGTCCGTTCTCTCTCTTAAGCGAGACATCCTTCTACTTCCCCGTTGGTTCGTCATCACGGGGAGTCATGTGGAGCCCCATGAAAGACAAGCTAGAAATGTCAAGTTGGCGAAATGAAATTCAGATATGTGAAAGTTGGAAAAATGCGTCTTTATCAAGCTCAGTTAGACAGTATGGTTTTAAAGATGTAATCCCATTAGGCCTATAGTAGACAGACATAGAATAAACAAAAAATTGGTTGGGGCAATTGATGGTAATTCTGAATCATAAGTGCCTAAAACATAGAGTAAACAAGTCATCATGGCAATTATATGTACACATATTTTATTTTAAATTGTTCTTGAACATTCTACAGGTTGTTGCTGTGAAAACTAACAATGCTTCTATCAATCATTGTGTGCAGACCAGCACGAATGATCTCAAATTTTATTTTTTGGTCCTTAATTTTCTTCTACCGGTTGTACTGTTTATAAGTCTGACTATATGGGCTATTATAGTGCTGAAGAATAGATCTACCAGTTCAGTTACGACAGAAGGGACAAAACCTCGTGCAAACGGTGCATCACTGAGAAGATCCAAGCGATATCTCACCTTCATTGTCATCATGTTTATTTTATGCTATGTGCCATTTGGTATTTATGGTATTATAGATATCTGTACAGATGGTGAAATTGGGACACAGGCACTATACTTGGTCCGGTGGCTAACGTATTCACACACATGGATTAACCCTTTGATGTACTGGATTTGTGACCCGACTGTTAAGGAAAAGGTCTATCAAATTATTTGTGGCGGTAGAAATTCCAAGAAACCGGAATCTTCTCAAACTCAAGCTATCGCAAATAATACAATCTGTGGAAATGTCCATATTAAAACAACTAATAATTGTGACATGTGATTGTCAAGGTTTGTGCTTTTTGGGCCAAGAAATACAATGGCCTGTCTCTATTCCATGGCCTCCAATAGGCAGGACATAATATTTCTTGGCAAAATGTAAAAAAAAAACACATCGGTTTCTGATGTTGCATTAGTTGGTGAACTGTGTATTTGTTTATATATAGAATACCTAGTTTCCTATAGTCTTCAATAAGGAAAAGTGAGGTGACCAGACTACACAAAAGCTCACTTCTTCAACATATGTTAGTTCGTGTTTTCATGAAAGTTACTATTGTATTATAGCCACAAATCCGATGAAACTCTTTGGTTTTACTTGAAATACATATTTTGAAAAGCCATGGATAATAATACGTATTTTGTTTCAGCTTATAAGTTTTAAAAATGAAAAACATAGAGGACTTTATAAGTTGTTGATCTTACACCTTGTACTAGATGATGTAAAGTTATGGTGCACTGATTGAAAGAAACTATAACGCTATTTCCACTTGTTGTCCACATTTTATGGATATAGGTATGGGTTAATGATATGGTTAAAGAAGAAGCATAGAAAATCAAGTATGTTATTAACTTACTTTATTATTTCGTTCACAATTTTTCTTAAATTTTTAATCAGAGATTACAATATATCTTAGGAGTCTGTAGAACAACCCCCTCCCCTTCTAGAACAACACGAAGATGTAGCAAAACAGGGTGTGTAGCGACTTGAGACGCAGTTCCTGGGTCATTATCAATTTCTCACAAATCTGTGGCATGGCAGTTTTCAATATATAAGTAGGACGGGAAATCCAAGTCGAAAATTCAAGCCCATACATAGTTTATGGTTAAGTCAGTAAACATATAACAGTATCAAATGAATCGGGTCATGGAAAGGCTTGATAAGATCAACCAAACACAACGCAACATATATGATTTTGTACACATTTCTGTATAATACAAGCTTTTGGAGAGAACTTACTCCATCTTCAGGTATAGCTAATGCAATAGTATATATATTAAAAAGGTATACAACGTCTGGTGACAATAGTTCAGGTAACACCCTAGAAGTTGCAATGACTGTATACAGCGAGTGCTCGCTGTTCGTAGATTGTTTTAACATGTAGTCAGTAATAAGCATGTCACTTAATAAAACATAACTTTGGTAGATTTTCAAAGTCTGGGTATATCGATAAGCGAACGTATAGGTCGAGTTGCTCAGACCGTTTTCAAGCAATGACTGCAAATTTCAACTAGCTAATAATTTATTATTTAACATTTACTTAAACGGATGTTTAATCATCAAAGTTATGGTTTCGTTATATGTGCCCAGTTTTGTTATTTGCCCAGCTTGTAATGCTGCTCAAAACGTCGCTTATCAATATATTCATCAGTGAAAATCCATCAAAGTAATCTCATTCTTATGTGACCAGCTTCTAACTGCCGCTTAAACAAGTTTATCAAGTAACAGATGCATGACAAAAAAGACATTTAACTAAATTCCGTGACCTTGTTATGAGTATTAGGGACAGATGTACGGATGTCTAATGTGTTTATTCAAATATATTTTAAAGCAGTCAATCTACAAATTGGTCAACAGACCGAACTATCTGGATATTGGTCTCTCCTTTTACGTTTACATCTTCGATGGAATATTACCCAGTCGTTATGGAAACATCCCAGATGTTGTTTGTGGCCGTTTAAGGCAGATTTATTCTCGTTCGTCATGTTACCTTCACAACAGATATTCATGTTTACTTATCCCGAATTAGACTTCCCTATCTCGGTTGCCAGTTGGTGTGGAAAAATCTTCCAGCATTTAGGGTACTTTCAAGCGTTCGGTGAAACTGATATCTGTCAACCCGTGAATTGACAGTCCGATTATGCTTACCCGTTTAATTTTTCGCATTTTCCCCTACTAAAATTTATTGTTAATGTTTGCTATAATAATCAAATTCATGATCGAAAACAAATTATTGTGTACACTGGTACAGAAATCAACGTCTACCAATAAAATATCTAATGTATTAATGGATATAAAAATTCTCAAATTTGAAAGAGATTATGTTTTCACAATTTTGCTCACAAAAGTCTAGTCACACCTGCACTCTGTTTGGTACCTTTAATGATACACCCCCATTATGGACTTGTGAACGTTTATGGTCAAATCCTGCTAAATTGATAACATATATTCCTGATGATTTATGATATATGTTTTTGTCAAGAGTAATCACACTGACACAGGGATATCAACTAATTAAAACCGATAAATGTTCTATATAAATTCTTAGAGACAAGTTTATAGATAGATAAGAGTATGGAGAGGTTTCACTAAATTATCCCCATCATCAGTTATAGTGGCACCACTATACTTGATGATGGAGATAGCCTTTCTCGAAAGCTTGTAATACATACGTTCCTATATGTACAAAGTTGTTTTTGTGGTTTCATTTCTCACAAGTTTCTAGATAGACCTGGGTCTCGAGCTGTTCTGGATAACCTATAGACGCATCTCGAGAAACGCAATACATGTAACATGTAAATTGTGAAGATCATATGTTGCGAATATGTAACCCACACTATTCGTCTGTAGGTTACCCACAATAACTCGAGATCAAGATCTATCCATAAACTTGTCTGAACATGATGATGATATATCGGTTTTAATTAGTCGATATCCCTGTTCCAATTACTCTTAACAAAAAAAATATATAAATCGTATGCTGTTCATTTCCAATGCTTTGAATAATTTATAGTATTGAACATTTGGAATCGTTCCAAGAAGTCAGTATCAGTGCTCAACTAACATATTTTTATAATTTTTATTTCTTTTCTACTATCGAATTATTTTTATTGCACAGATACTATTTCGCGTAATATGTCACGTGCATTCAACTTTGGTTAAAATGAGATGTATTGTTAATGTTTGCTCTTATTATCGAAAACAAAGAATTGTGTACAATAGTATAGAATTAACAATAAAAAAGATCTACCTAGTAACAAGGTCCAAATGTGTACATATCTACCTAATGCACTCAATGATATGAACGAATTGTCCAAAATTGAGTTTAGCTGACATCAAATTTGCTCACAACAGTCTATTCACAAATGCACTCTTTCATATCAGATATGGACATCAATAGTCTATAGTTTATTTGTTTACATTCGAGGCACTATATACAGCCTCCGTCATAATCTGTTGGGATATATTGTTTGCTGAGAAGAGTAAATACAATACCATATAGAAGCAGTTTGTCCAAAAATAAAACTAACATGGCTCTATTTATCTTTAAACACAGAGAGTTATTAGTGTGATTCTGAAGACCATACCGATAACTCTTATGTTTAAGCTAGAGTTATTCCTGTGTACTCGAGCGTAACATTTAAATAGATGATACCTTCCTTGATATACTGGGTAATGTGCCACATATAACATAGACAATAACTTTAAATAATATCCCCCCCCCTCCCCCCCTTATCAATAACAATAACCTAGTGGGAACATATGTCTGCAACAGATTTTTTACAGCATCTACCCACCAACCTAACACTTGTCAATATAAAGTTGCCTTACTTACCGGAATAATAGCTATTAGATGCCTGACCTATCGCATGATAAATGTAGAAATACATTCACCAATAAACATGCATTTACCGCCCCGAGAATCCAAACAATATTTAAAGGTATTCACCGCACATTTTGCGTAGATGATTTATCCAAGCCAACATATAGGTAGGTTCATTTGCTAACTCTGCTTGGTCACAATGTAAAAGGACTACATCGATACCAGTTGAATATACCAGGACTGAAATAGGTTTCTAACCAATTTGAAATAAAAGAGTTATGGGATCCGTGGAAATGTGTAAATGGATATAGGACAGATCCGAATTAAATATCAAATGGCGGTAACTTATCATCTGCTTCTGTCAATACGAACATAAATCCTGCAAAGATATAATGGAGGCCCCGGAAATCCATTATTAAGTATTATTTATTAACTATGGAATACCATTGAAGCTATTTTGTTTCCAATATCATATCTGATTATATGAACCATTAGAACATCCATCATGTGTGTGTTGTCCTCTTGAAACAGGTCAACAAAGTTAAGGTTCAAGTTAACCAAACCAAGTGTATTCATTTTTGATGCAATGCGTCATCGTTTAATACCAATTAACCAATCCATCCCAAACAGCCAGCCAGCCCATCCACCCACTCACACCCACACCGACCAATCAATCGTTTAAAAAGCATGAGACTTAATACAGCCCTTACAATTAATAGCTCTGGTGAAATAACTCATGATTTGTCACTGGTTTCGAAAGGCATCGGTTTATCAATGAGGTATTTCTTGACGCAAAGTGACATTTGTGTACGCCTAACTTCTTTGTGGTTCCCGAATCTCATTTTTGCGCAAGAGTTTCCCTGGATCTAGTTACCAGCTGAAGTCAACATTTCAAAGCCACTGTTATTAGTATGTTTACTTAGATTTTCTATAATTAATATGGCACTGTTAGAATTTATATATCAGCTTACGGCTAAAGTATACATAGCAGTATAAAATAGCAATCACCATAGTTTTACTGCTTTTAATTGATAAATAAAATCTACTTTTTCTGAACTTTTTAAGTGTCTGCCAAATGTGGCAAAACCTGGACCAACCCGTTATCAAGCAACACTGGTCAGACAACTGAGCTTTGTTTCAATTCCAAGACAAAACAAAACTTTACAGCATTATTTAATTAATGCCTTATAATTTGTTTGCTCTTGAACTTTGACCATGCCTCTATCTTTTTTCAAGTAGACACGTGCCACACACGTTATATCTGGTCAATCAAAGTACCGTATCGGTGTATGGAGTGGTTCTATAAAATATAAATAATAAATAAATAATAACTATTATAAATTAAATTATACAAAAATTAGTAAAGAAGTTGTTATTGTCAACTACCATGCCTTATTATTTTTTCTATGTAACGCTACAAAATATATAAATCAATTTCATCCCCGTGATAATATAGAAAGGCAAACAAATCCAACAAAGGTGGGCATAGTTTCAATTGTTCTCGGTTCATTTGGATACCTACTTCCCTCTGGATTAAGCTTCTCTGGAGATGTTGCTCGTGGTTACCAGAAATACTGAGCTATCCTGTATGGATGGTCAGTACATTGTTTCCTTACCTCGAACATGTTAAGGTAGACAAAGATGCTTTACACTGTTACTTAATATAAACCTAATATTTACACGCAAACATTTAACTCATCGAGTAAATGATATTGATCTAACAATATTATGATCAAAGTGACTATTGCTAGTTAAGAAAGGCATAATCCATTTTTAAAAAAATTAATTAAATTGCAATAAAACTGGACCCATATTCATAAAACTATTTCTTAAGCTTAAGTAATATCAGCCTTTTATACTCCATTAAAAAACTTTATATTGGAACAAATTTAGTTTTTATTTTAAATGTTTTAATTATATTCAGTCTTTTAGCATAGCAAATAGCTAAACAAAAGTTGATGTTTATGTTTTTAAAATGAGGCTTGGAAATGGGTTAAGTTTTTCATATCTTTAATAAATACGTAATTTACGATCAAAATGTTTTGTAGTTTACCGGTTTCTACAAGTGCGGGAAACGTTGTGTAGGAAATAGTATCTGTTAAACAGACTGGCTAAGTATCCAAAGTGTCTATCCGCAACTCACTTGTATAAACGGTCCATTGATTCACTTGACTTGATTAATCGACCTATGAAGAAATTTAAACTCTTTCACACGACTTGATTCTGTTGTTGCATTGGTCATGTCGACCTTATGTTATGCTAAATAGTTCTATTTTATTTCTTCATTTTATTTGCTGTAACCTGCTCTATGTTAATTTGTATTGGCGCGGAATGCACTTGATGCACTCATATAGGATGTGTTTATCTACATGAGATACAAGCACTTCCTGTAGCGGTAAATATACCGCTTATGGTCTAAAAATGGCCTGTCATTACATTAAAGCCGATAATCGGAGGGGACAGAAGGTACCGGAGATAGGCGATGCTGAACTAGAATGAACAGCAACTATTACATGAAGTATGCGGCAATCGGCCAAACCTCGCGTGATTTCTCGTACTTTTGCTTTCATTACTAAGCTCGGCCGTGATAAGTGCATGAATAAGTCTCAAACTATTACATTTTGTTCACTGGAAGCCTTTTTACCACCGTATGCACAATAAACACATAAGCAAACATGGGGTTATCAAGCGAATTTCATATGGCTTTAGATGCACAATGTTTAGTTTTGTAGTAAATTAGGTTCTGAATGTAAAACTAATGTAAACTCGGGAATCAATCTACATTGGCATTTTTACCCACATGCTGTGATAAAGTTTCGGCCAAAATGACGATGATCGTATCACGTTCGAGATGATGTGCGAATTACATTCGATGACTTTCGAGTGGGTATGGTGCTTTAAAAACGACTCACCTTCATATCTTAAAAGACAGGAGACATACAATTGAAAAACTGTCCTAAAGTAAGAAGGAGGAGGAGGTTATTGACATTTGGTTATCGTTATGGCCTGTAGAAAAGTGGACCCCAGTTTTGGTAACGAACCGCACAAGATTTAATCGAGCCCTAATTAGTATCTGCATATTATTATCTAGTGATTTACCTCTAGTTTAGATAGGCACCGGTTATTGGAACAAGGTTTAATGATCCAATGTCGAATTTGTGGACGTTTCCTTGAATTTCTAGAATCTCATTTTTTGTGATTGTGTTCCTGTAGTTTCTGGCAAAAAATGTCAGCTCTTAACCGTCAACATTCTAGTGACAATTTCCATTATTAAACTGCTTTAAAACGTGTTTCCTTTTATCCATTTCAAATGCCATAACATACGTTCATTACGGGCCTACCAATGTTTTAATAACAGGGACAGGGGATAGCGAGCAATGAAGATTAAGCCAGATTACTTTAAGATGACATTGTAATCAAACCAGGCAGCCAAAACAATGTAACCATTAATAAAAGTATATGTAACAAAATGTATCAACATTAACACATTTGTCATAAACCAGACATGTTGTAAATAATTATAGAAGCCAGATTATATTATCCCGTTTACAATCATCATTGCTAATGAAGTGCGGGAGTGGTCTAGGGTGCACATTGCTAGAGTGTATGCTCGTGATCCACAGATCCCTCTCACCTCTGAGTCCGCTAGTTCAAGCAATCGCTGGGACTGTATGTTGGTTGGTTTGCCAGCTACTAGAGGAAGGTCATGGGTTTTCTGTGTTCTACCCAGTTTTCCTCCCACAATAAAGCTATCCAATGTTCTATAATTGGGATGTAGTCCTGTTGATCTAACATCGGAAAATAAACAATAAACAATAATGAAGAGTTTTATGTCGAGGTACTCTACATTAAAACCCTTGGCGGACTGAGCGTCCATAACCAGAATGTACACTGCTGTCATATGTGAATATAGTTATCAAAGTTTAAATGTTAAACCCCCACCCTGTTACAATCACATCAAACTAATCACAGATTTGCTTGCAAGTTGTATACAAGGCTTGGCCAAATCTAATCGATTCGATAACCTCACGTAAAATCTTATTGGTGCCTACAAGTTCCAACGTAACCAATCTATTGTGTGGCCCTCAATTTTGGTTTGAGGTCCTAGGTCCGCCACGGGTTATAATGTAGAGTGGCTCGGTATAAACTGTTGGCTAGCAAAGATGAAATACATCACTCTAATTGATTACTGAGTACACTAAGTTACATAGCACGATTTAAGTAATCAATCCACCTTGCGGCCATAATGCAATAATACAACGCAATTTTAAATATTATGTGATGTTTTCTGAGAAGATATTTGCTATGCTCTCGTTCGTTTCTACATTAAGTTATATGTAATAAAACCCTGACTTAAAGAATGGTATTTGTAGTTGTTTTGGAGAATGGTGTTTGCTTTTTCCTACCGAGAGCTTGGTAGGTCGGCACTAAATCTATAATTAATTATGTTTACAAATAGAGACATATGTCAATGCATCATGTTATTTTATAAATATAGATAGCAGTTCGTGCCGTGTAGAAAAAATCGAGTTATTAGTTTGATACAGAGGTTTTCAAAGTAGTACTTGCAGTGTTCTAAACTGGTTTTTACAATATTATACTAGAACAAATATTGACTTAAAATCACTTACTGTCTAATGATACTCGTGTGCGAATAATTTGTAAAAAGCTATAAAAATGGGATAGGATCTTACTCCATTGTGTCGTCTTTGATGGTCCCATACTAAACTAGACTGGTACCTTTATCAACCTTGAGAACAATACGAACAATTATGTACTGACAAGCCATCCTTGTTGATGTCATATTACTGTTTCCGTAACAAAGTGCACTTGCGAAGGAATCGTTTAAATTTTACTGCGAAGTGATTTAAAATCACACAGGCAAAACAGTTGGCACAGGGCCGATTCAATTTGAAGACTGTAAAGAAGCACCGATAAAATCGTTAAGCAGTACCACCTTATCAGCTATAAATTTACACGCTTTAAACATCACACAGGGATAACTCTTTCTATAGGTGAACAACAAGGTGACCGGTGAAAGGCTCGACGGCATAGGAAGAATGATGTGATTAGCCATTTGAGAATTTGCTGGCTCTGAAAACTTGCTAGGTATCTGATTGGTTCTTTGATATCTGTTAGCATTTTATTGCAATAATTGGTAATGTTTTCGTTTTTTTGAAATAATCTTTCACTCATGTTTGATTCAACAACTATTGGAAGTAACCTAGTCCACCACCGCCACACTTCGAGTAAGTTATGGGGATCTTCTCGTTGGAACTCATGGACCAAACAGAAAACTAAGGTAACTTACATTATGATGCATGTTTGGGCTTCGGAACACACAGGAGATGTGTTTGGTTTGCTTGAATTTGTTTTCCATTCCATAGCAGTCATGTGGAAAATAAATTGTGGTTTTGTGTTAATATTCCGTAGATTTGGTTCATCAAAGTTATGGTTTAAACTCGACCTAAACCTTATTAACGGCGGTCAAATGTGAAAATAGCACTTACAAGTTTGCAGACTATCGGGTTGCCTCAAAGAAAGCAGAAGGATGTCGAAATATCTAAGCTTCACAACGATTTAGAAATCAGAACTTTGTGTATGAGACGGAGCTTCGTCCTTCAATCTACTTAAAAGGTTATAAGAGATTATTGTCTTTTGCAGTCTTTTACATATCGCTCAATTTTAGGATCGGCGTCTTGTGGGACTATTATTTACTGAAACTTGATCCGAATCAACCCAAAGGAGTCCATGTCATATAAACAGGCCATTGCAGCATGATGGGACTTTATATCCCTTATCGAAATGACACTAATAATTCTTTGAATGTCACCGATACCCTGCTATTTGCTAACCATGGCACACATTCAGTTTTAGACATATTGTACAACGGTATTTGTCTTGCTACTGGCACTGTGGGATTAATCACCAACCTTCTTGTCTTCTCTATCATTTTGAAAGAAATTACCAAAAAGCAGACGTCAAAGAGATATTCTTTGTGCATGGCTATCGGTGAGTTCTTATTTTTCTTATGTTTATTTTTAGAATCATGATTGAAAATAACAATAAGCTGTTGTTGTACATACTCATTAAGTTTCATGTTTAGGTTTTGGTCATGAATTTGAATATCTTTCGGGTGTATCAATTAACGATATTTGTCTTCCATAAACATTCAATTTTTTGGCAGCAAATTTATTCTCAGAATTTTCTTTTATGTAAACTTACGTTTTCAACATTTCAATATGTTAGTGCGTTTTCAACTTTTGTTAGATTCACTGATTTTTGCGCCTTTCTTGTACTATTCTGTGTTCTCAGGCAATGTGGTGTACAGCACCTCTGCGGTTCTGTCATTTTTCATTGGGTCAGAAATACTTACAATACAACGATCGGTCTGTTCTCTGTCTATATTTATCGGCCATTTTGGATATTATACTTGTGCCAACTCTCTCTTACTTGTGGCTGTAGAAAGAATATGCGCAATCAGGTTTCCCCTGTTCTTCAGGAAGATTACTAAACAAAAACACGTAACATTTCTGATTACCCTAGTGCTTTTATCGTCATTGGCGTTGACAATATTTCCGCTGACAGATTCTAAGGTAAGGATATTGGTTATTTTGTATCAATATGAAGTGCAAATAAAAAAGATTAAGAACATTTTACACGTGGTGAATAAGCATAAACATGAAGTGCATAACTTGCGATCACAGCTGTTGAACGACAGTCACCTATCAGCATCTCGCTACTTCCTTTGATTGGGGACTGGACCACTTTAAATGGAGTTACTGTCCGGTCTATCTGTATGACTTTCACTCAATTAAGTGTGGATGGGGTTTTCCAACAATCGAGGTATTTTAACCGAGACATTCTTCTACTTCCCCGTTGGTCCGTCACCATGGGGAGTCATATGGAGCCCCATGAAAGACAAGCTAGAAATGGCAAGTTGGCGAAATGAGACTTTCAGATATGTGAAAGTTGGCAACATGCGTCTTTATCAAGCTCAGTTAGACAGTATTGTTTAAAGATTTAATCCCATTAGGCCAATAGTATACAGTAGTCAGCATAGATAAAAGGAACAATTGGTTGGGGCAACTGATGGTAATTCTGAATCATAAGTGCCTAAAACATAGAGTAAACAAGTCATGATGTAAATTATATCTACACATATTTTATTTTAAATTGTTCTTGAACATTTTACAGGTTGTTGCTGTGAAAACTAACAATTCTTCTATCAATCATTGTGTACAGACCAACCCGAATATTCTGAAATTTTATTATTTGGTCCTCAATTTTCTTCTACCGGTTGTACTGTTTATAAGTCTGACTATATGGGCGATTATAGTCCTGAAGAATAGATCTACCAGTTCAGTTACGGCAGAAGGAACAAGGCCTCGTGGAAACGGTACATCATTGAGAAGATCCAAGCGATATCTCACCTTCATTGTCATCATGTTTATTTTATGCTATGTGCCATATGGTATTTATGATATAATAGATATCTCTACAAATGGGGAAATTGGGACAGCGGCACTATACGTTGCCCAGTGGCTAACACATTCGCACACATGGATTAACCCTTTAATGTACTGGATTTGTGACCCGACTGTTAAGGAAAAGGTCTATAAAATTATTTGTGGCTGCAGAAAGTTCAAGAAACCGGAATCTTCTCAAACTCAAGCTACCGCAAATAATACAATCAGTGGAAATGTACATATTACAACAACTAATAAATGTGACATGTGAACTGTGTATTTTTATATATATATATATAGAATGCCTAGTTTCCTATAGTCTTCAATAAGGAAAAGTGAGGTGACCAGACTACACGAAAGCTCACTGCTTCAACATATGTTGGTTCGTGTTTTCAGGAAACTATACTATTGTATTGTAGTCACAAATCCGATGAAACTCTCTGGTTTTACTTGAAATATATATTTTGAAAAGCCATGGATAATAATTCGTGTTTTGTTTCAGCTTATAAGTTTTATAAATGTAACACATATCGGACTTCATAAGTTGTTGTTCTTACACCTTGTACTAGATGATGTAAAGTTATGGTGCACTGATTGAAAGAAACTATACCGCTATTTTCACTTGTTGTCTACATTCTCTGGATATAGGTATGGGTTTATGATACTTTAATTGTTAAAGTAGAAGCATAGAAAATGAATAACGCTTGTTTGCCTTTTTTCGGAGTGGATATATTTTAGTGTTTGGTTTTTTATTAACTATATGTATGTTTCACAAAGAATAAAGAAATCATTTCATATGTCTGAATATATTAAACGTGTTCTTATCTTAATTTATTATTAACCAGAGCTTACAATGTATCGTAGGTGTCTCAAATTATAGATCAGCCCCTTCCTCTTCTAGAACACCAAGAAGATGTAGCAGAACAGGTTGAGTAGCGACAGGGGACGCAGTTTCTGGGCCATTATCAGCTTCTCACAAAACTGTGGCCTGGCAGTTCTCAATCCATAAGTACGGCGTAAAATCCCAGTCGGTTAACAATAAAAAGATCTACCGAGTAACAAGGTCCTAATTTTTACATATTTATCTAATGCACTCAATGATATGAAATAATTGTTCAAAATTGAGTTTAGGTGACATCAATTTTGTAGAAGCATAGAGAATCAAGTATCCTTTGTTTGCCATTTTTCGGAGTGGAGATACTTCAGTGGTTTTTGATTGATCATCTGTAGGTTTCACACATAATATAGAAATCATTTCATATGTCTGAATATATTAAACATGTTATTACCTTACTTTATTATTTCTTCACAATTTTCTTTAATTATTAATCAGAGATTACAATATATCTTAGGTGTCTATAGAACAACCCTTCCCTTCGAGAACAACAAGAAGATGTTGAAGAACAAGGTGAGTAGCGACTTGGGACGCAGTTCCTGGGCCATTATCAACTTTCTCACAAAACTTTGGGCTGAAAGTTTTCAAGCCATATGTACGGCGTGAAATTCCAGTCGGTTAACAATAAAAAGATATACCCAGGTCGAAATTTGTATATATCTATCTAATGCACTCAATGCTATGAAAGAATTGTTCAAAATTGAGTTTAGGTGACATCAATTTTGCTCAAAACAGTCTAGTCACAAATGCACTCTTTCATATCAGATATGGAAATCAATAGTCGTTTATTTGTTTACACTCGAGGCACTATATACAGCCTCCGTCATAATTTGTTGAGACATATTGTTTGTTGAGAAGAGTAAATACAATACCATATAGAAGTGTTTTTTTCAATAATACAGCTAACATGGCTCCATTTATCTTTAAACACAGAGTTATTAGCGTGATTCTGAAAACCATACCGATAACTCTGATGTTTAAGCTAGAGTTATTCTTGTGTACTCGAGCGTAACATTTAAATAGATGGTACATTCCTTATTAGTACAGGGTAATGTGCCACATATAACATAGACAATAACTTGAAATAATACCACCTTTATCAATAATCATAATCTGGTTGGAACATATGTCTTCAGCAAATTTCTTCAGTATCTACCCACCAACCGAACACTTGTCAATATAGAGTCGCCATACTATCAGGAATAATAGTTATTAGATGCTTGACCTATCGCATGATAAATGTAGAAATACAATCATCAATGAACATGCATTTACCGCCCCGAGAATCCAATTAATATTTAAAGGTATTCACCGCACATTTTGCGTAGAGGATTTATCCAAGCCAACATATATGTATGCTCATCTGCTAACTCTGATTGATCACAATATAAAAGGACTACATCGATACCAGTTGTATATACCAGGACTGAAATAGGTTTCTAACCAATTTGAATAAAAATTGTTATTGGATCCGTGGAAATGTGTAAATGGATAGGACAAATCCGAATTAAATATCAAATGGTGGTAACTTATCATCTGTTTCTGTCAATACGAAGATAAACCAAGCAAATATATAATGGAGGCCCCGGAAATCAATTATTAAGTATTATTTATTAACTATGGAAGGCCATTGAGGCTATTTTTTCCCAATATCATATCTGATTATATGAACCATTAGAACATCCATCATTCTACTCGTGTGTATCGTCCTCTTGAAACAGGTTAACAAAGTTAAGGTTCAAGTAAACCAAACCACGTGTAGCTATCTTTGATGCAATGCGCCATCGTTCAATACCAATTAACCAATCCATCCCAAACAACCAGCCAGCCCATCCACCCACTCACACCTACACCGACCAATCAATCGTTTAAAAAGCATGAGACTTAATACTATAGCCCTTACAATTAATAGCTCTGATGAAATAACTCATGATTTGTCACTCGTTTCGAAAGGCATCGGTTTATCAATAAGGTATTGCTTGACGCAAAGTGAAATTTGTGTACGCTTCACGTTTTTGTGGTTCCCGAGTCTCATTATTTGCAAGTGTTTCCCTGGATCAAGTTACTGAACACCACACCCTGTTACTCTCAACTTAGAGCAGCTGAAGTCAACATTTCATGGACCACTATTATTAGTATGTTTACTTAGATTTTCTATAATTAATATGGCACTGTTATAATTTATATATCAGCTAACGGCTAAAGTATATATAGCAGTATAAAAAAGCAATCACTCTAATTTTACTGCTTTTAATTGATAAATACAATGTACTTTTTCTGACCTTATTAAGGGTCTGTCAAATGGGGCAAAACCTGGACCAACCCGTTATCAAGCAATAATGGTCAGACAACTGCACTTTGTTTCAACTCCAAAACAAAACCAAATTGTACAGCATTATTTAAATAACTTAAGGTTTTTACTCTTGAACTTTGACCAGGCCTGTATATTTTTTTAAGTAGACACGTGCCACAAACATTATATTTGGTTAATCAACATACGGAGTCGCTCTATAGTATTAATAAATAAATAATAGTTATAATAAATAAAATTATACAATAAATATTATTCTTACTACGTAACGCTTCAGAATATATATATATTTTTTTCTTCACCGAGAACAAATAGAAAGACAAACAAATCCAACAAAGGTGGGCATAGCATCAATTATTCTCGGTTCATTTGGATACCTACCTCCGGAGATGTAGCACGTGGTTACCGGAAATACGGAACTATCCTGTATGGATGGTCAGTACACTGTTTCCTAACCTCGAAGCAGACAAAGATGTTTTACACTGAAACTTAATCTAAACCTTATATTTACACACAAGCATTTAACTTCATCGAGGAAATGATATTGACCTAACAACAATATTTTGATAAAAGAGACTATTGCTCGTTGCTACTGAGGACAAAGATAGATAACTGAACATAAAAAAGCGCCC
>JAVFBZ010046705.1:0-10410 GCA_032466195.1 Katharina tunicata
GTGAAGTTGCGAAGTGATCAGTTAACCGGCCTCCATAGAACACATGTGACATGTATACATATTTCATATTGCCATCACCAACATTAACATTGTCTACACACTCAGAACACCATTTTGCGAAACTGCTCCATACAATCTACCTTTTATGACTGACTCTATTTCTAGGCTTTATTTCCCTAATATGGCCAGTCTCGTACTCAACACTCAAGATAATCTCTGTTGACGAATAAGCATCTTATGTCTACAGTTTGAAATCCCGTGCAATATCTATACATATTTGAAATTTAATTATAAAACAGTTAAGATTCGATAGAGTTTTGTTCACTAATTGCATAATGCAGCACTCTCAAGGCCATCTCACATCAGAAGCGGCACAAAAAATGAGGAACAAGTTCCGTTACCAATACAAGCGAGAAAACACGGGATTTCAGGCCGCTGGCTGCAGATATTGACTTTGTATTGCTTTAAAGTATTTTTAATTCTAGCTGTATTGAAATATGCTGTATAAGTGTATTTGAAAATATTTGTAAAAATTTAAGAAATCCGTCCAAAGTATTTACAATTATAATATATTATTTTTGTTGTTATAATTAGAAGTATACCAGAGTATTATATATATATATATATATATATGAAGACATATGTCTGTATTAATGTTTCACATGTTTTTACACAGTATTCAAGTATGACTTTTAACAATTTTAATATATAAAAGACTTCAATAATGACTAGGAATATTCTTATTAATGTAGGCAATAAACACGATATGTATTTGTTCAACGTAAAACATCTTCGCTAAACAAATGTGTTTAGAGTACCTCGGAATAAAATTCTTGATAAACGAAGATGGGGGATAAAAGCATCTTATTTAGAACGAATACAAGAGTTCAGACAACTGTTCATGCAATTTCTTTTATGTAGAATGGAAGGCAACATTTCAATTGAGTTGTGGAGTTATAGAGCAGTCATCGCTCTGAGAATTTATCTAGAACATGAGATGATTTATCAGTTTTAATTATACGATATCCCTGTGCCAGTGTGAATACTCTTGACAAAAATATATAATTATACTCTCTGTCTCTAAATCCTGTATTAAGTTTAGTTCCCAAAATGTAAACATTGAACGACTAAGTATTAAACCGTTGTTTCAATTGTGAAATGTAAATATGGTAACAATATTGTAACAGATGGCACCTACTGTGATAAAATCAAATAAATCTCTTCGATTTGTAAATGTTTTATGTGTTTGTCTATCGGTGGGTTTTATTACTTACTTTAGGTAAGTAAGTAAGATGGGTTTTATAGTACAAACTCCAAGAAAAGACGAATCAATGCATACTTTATAAATGTAGAAAAAAAGTTAACTCGTGTATTAAAAGAGTCTCTGTCTATACTGATGTAATGTAGCCCAGTCAGATAGTGAAACATCAATCAATTAATCTATCAATCCAAACAAAGGGAAGTCCTGATGTTTTAGATATTATTCTTCGGCTTAATTATGTCAACGTAAGTTATGAGCACATATAAAAATATGTGTGCAAATTCGTATATTTGTTTTTATTTTTTCTTATTCTTATATTATTACACGAAACTGTTCGGTGGAATTATGATACTAACGGTTCCCACACTGTCACCTTATTATGCACGTGCATCCACCTAAATGCAGCTTTGGATATTTTTTTATATCAGTTCTAAAAAAAAAAGAAAAAAAAAAAAGAAGACTTCTGCGGATTATCTGCATGTCAAAAAGACGCATGCCTGTAACAAGGGACTTCTGTACACGTGACAAATCTTTAGTGTTGTGTTATTAAATCTATGACGTAAACCTGTGCTGTTGTCTCGTGAGTATCATAGCGACGTCAGGCAATATTCTAGAACACTTGCGCATGAATTTAAGTATCATATCCCATTTCACGGTCATGATTTATGTAATCGGATTGGTACTCCGTTGCCTTGGGATGATGGTAAATATTTACATTTTACACCAATGACATTAAACGAGACGGTAAATGTTGACGTGTTGCTAATGTATCGGGTAATTCTTTCTTTTTTAGACAGCATGAGATTGCATTACGTTTTGTCTAGTGACGCATGCTCTCTGGCTAAATGTGACAACTTAAAAATGATTTGGGTCTCCTATTTCACGACCAAAGTAGAAGAAAGGACCTCCGCGCCCTAAACCACTCCCGCACCTAGGTCGACCTGCAGTCCAATGGCAATAAGGACACCCATGCTCACAGACTTATAAATATCATACAACAGCCAGAAGTGCATGCTAAAACTATGAATAGAAAGTTAAATGATTACAGTAGTACATATGGATACCTCTCAATGCATTGGGCTGTATTATATGGATTAGGTAGTATAGACGAAAAACGACACAGAACTCTGCATCTATAACTGCATTGGGTTTGCGATTTTGTGGATAAACCACAGGTGTTTTATGTCACAGATATGAATGTGACATCAGGAAGATTTCAAAGTTCCAAAAAACTTACATGAAATAAAACAAGAGTCTTACACACATGCTTTTTATATTTTATTTCAATTTTTTTTTATCAGGACCTACATTGAAAAAGGACACCTTGTTCGAAAACGAAACTCCTAAAACATGCTTTCTGATATCCAAAACGATAATATCCGACTGTGTTCCGTTACAATAGTGCAATAATACAAACCCATACCTGGTGATGCACAAAGGCGGAATAAATGCGGTCTAACTTTAAATGCATCGTAAAAACGATTTAAGTGAAATGTCAATCAAACCTTTAACATGCAACAACAACGAAGATCAAACCAGACTCGAGGGCATAATGGAAGGCGCTAGGGTCACTTTCACATGATGTAAAACAACGAAAATATCGTACAGTAGGTTAAGTTTCGGGTTAATGTCTGAAATCATTTTGTGAAAGTGTGCCCCATCCAGGGAAGTTGGTGCAAGAAAAAAACAAAATAATCGCCTATAATCTACGGCGCCTGAAGAAAGCAACAGAAACGAATAACAATGATACTGAAAAAACTTAAATGGCGTTCTGCATAACGTTTCTCGCTGTTCTCAACATGTTATATATTTTAAAGACGCGAGATTTCTTGTCATTTGTTGGTGACATCTCCAATGATAGCAATGGCCTCGATCTCCACTTTGGCATACTAAAACAAAAATCATATAGGATGGGTTTATTATAAAGAGAGGAACAGAGAACGTATAACAAAATATTCACTTCAACAAGGCTCCATTGCAGATCGCACATGGTGTAGGTCGACCAAATATGAAACAATACGTTTACGACAACTAGAGACTTAATTATAATAATCCAGACAAGATGGCAGCTCCTTGTTAACACCTACAACCAGAACTATGTTAAAAGTCTAATCGCAGAGTATTAAAGGCCCTATCTTTCAAATTTGAAACTGCCGGACAAAATAAAATCTGCAAGTAGACTGACCTTTGGCAAATTGGCAACTTCATATGCAGCCCTGGCTGGAAACGGCGCAGTGAAAACTGAAAACAGAACAAGACGGCTTTCAAGGAAGTTTGATTAGTGTTTAACGTCGTACTCATGAGTATTACACCTATATGAAGACTTTAGCCTTGCCGGTTTATGGTGGAAACCTCGTAAAGACCACACCGCGAACTCATTCAATTATTTTCAGTATTACCTGAATTGTTACTTGTGTAACAGATTAGGAAAGCCAGTAGCGATTAGTGATTATGGCACTGATAATGTGCCACTATCTGTACTGAAACTTCTCTTCAAAATTAGCAGAATTTGCAATCCATAAAAACATTTTCTTCTTAACGAAACATAAAACAATTTTGACAAAGATAACCAAAAGAAATAATCCACAAAATTAACAACCGCCAAAAAATGGGGTTTGGTTTGGCACAACAAGTTTGTGACAGCCGACATGAAAAAAAAATAGGTATACCAAAAACAGTCCAGTCTTTTAACTCTGACTATACTAATGAGAATATAGCTCTTACATTTGGCATACACGTCATTGACTTTGGAATATTCCTTAATGTCTGCAATTAAAACCGTCGTCTTCACCACTGAAATACACACAAAAAAAATAAACAGAAACACATTTAAATGATATAAACATGCAATTCAAATATTATTGTCCGTTCACACATATTGTCATATATGGTACGTTAGGAAACAAGACATTTGAAGGCTGGTTGTTTTGAAATTATACATTGCATGGGATGGGATCCAATGGGATGGAGTGGGAGTGAACGGGGTGGAACTGGACGGGAACGGACGGATGGATGGATGGACTTCGGACTGGGTTTTACGCTGAACCCAACGTTATTTTACCCATATGCGTGCCAGGCTAATGGGAGAAGGAAACCCCTCCAAACAATACAAGTAACAGACAATGACCCCAGGACTCAATACAGGACCCTAGACGGACCAGAACAAGATGCTTACTATTGCCTCTCGAATCAGAGACCCCCAACATGGCCCCAGGGCACAAGAAGCTCCCGCCCACCACCTGCACACTATGTTGGTTGGAAAATTGGAAGATTAATTCAGACTGTTTTCGGTATTGAATGAAAGATATAATAACATTTCATTGAGAATACATGTGGCCGTGGTTACAATAATTTAATATTTATTGTCACGGTAATAACAGAGATTGCTGATACACTCTAAGGGAGATAACCCATGTAGTCCATTGAAGGATAGCCTGATTTGTTATTTTATATACTGAGCCGTGGTGCTCTAAATAAACAAACAATCTAAATCGACCTACCTTTATCAAGGGAGGATCCCCCAGCCTGGAGAATGGCACTAAGGTTTTCTAAAGCCTTTAAAAAATAAGAAAATCTTTGTAAATAAACAATCGAGAATGCGGTTCAGACATATACATACAATTTACATCGAAACTGAAAGAAAAATAAAATAGACTTGTTGTTACATTTTTCTGGAAAAAAACACATTTACAAGAAATACAACCATAGAGAATGGTATCGTTATTCTTTAGGTTAAACGTTTGAGTTGCGCAGATATGTGACGTTTCGGCGTGCGAATGACTTTTTTAACTGCAAATAATGTTTTGTTTTGTTAATTGTGCAATCCAATGGGGTACCGGCAGTCCGCTGGATGGTGCGCGAGTGAAGTGTGACACCTATGCATTCCAAAGAGTTCTGCTGTCAATATGTTCAAATACTTGCTTTTCACGTACACGTATAACGATACTGCCCAAGCAGACAAGCAGTGGTTAATAGGTCCCACTTCACTACAGTGACATCTAATGGACCAGTTCTGCGGTTACCTCATTGGATGCGTCAACGAACAATCTCGTTTATTCTCGCGGTAATATGTAACCTCGACCAATCAGTGATCAGAATTAAAACGAATCAAACCTGCTTCGTCTGTGTTTCCACGTCGTCCGGTAATTCCATATTTTCCGGATTAAAACCGATTTGACCAGATACATACAGCGTCTTGTCCACAGCTACAGCTTGGCTGTAAATACATTTTACACACACGTAAAAATATTTCGTCTTTGAATCCTGAAGGGATTTAATTGGTATTTTATCGTGAGTTTCTACTTATGTTACAAAAAAGACAAAAAGACAGTTTCACAGGTTTCCGCGAAGATCGTTGCCATGCAAGATGTTCGAAGAATAGCGAATCCTTATCATATTAAGCACACTATGATAAAACAAACAGCAACTATTTTAGGCTTGTAACTTTGTGACACTGACGAATTATTGAAGTTACTGAAGCTTATAACAAACCAGACTGGGGATCATATCCATATATTTTTTTGCCAAGAGTAATCAGTCTGGCATAGGGATATCGACTTACAAAAACCGATCAATCATCTAGTTCTAGATCAATTCTCAAAGACAAAATTCTAGATAGATCCTAATCCCTGAGTTGCTGGGGATAACGTACAGACGCATCTCGAAAAGGCAATAACCGGTGAATTGTGAAGAAATTATGTAACGAATATATAGCACAAATATACTCGTTACGTAATGGTGTATGTAGTTAAACTATGGTATGAAGTAATGTCAACTAAAATTGACACTCCACAGTGAATACATGAATAATTTACATTCAAACAATGTCGACCTTGAGCTTTGATTGGAGTGGCTGAACTATGAACTAAATTCTTTACATAAACTTGTCCGAGGGAGTTCGATCAGTGATTAAGCTTTGTATTATGTATGTATCCTCAGATCCATTTTGAAAATGACGACTACAGCGCGATTACTGCCAAATATAACATTTAAGATTCTCTTTATGATAGCATCAAAACAGTAACTTTCATTTAAAACCTCGTCTAGGTGGATGAAATGTAAAACTGTCACATGTAACATTGATTAATCGTATTTAATCATCATATAAACTCGTCAAAATGGACTGAAAACTACTGATGGACCGGACAGAGGAACGTTACATATAATTTGTTCGGGACCCAAGGTGTACATTTTGTCCGATGGCTATGTTGCCTTGCTCTTTACCATGGACTGTCCTAAATTAGACACTAATTGATAGGGTAGTTTATTAAGCTAGGCTCTAAAAAGTAGCATAATCAACTCTAATAAATTATTCACTTGGGCGACCAATATTTGTAGTTTTATTTCATGCCACTTATTATATACCCTATTCTCACTCGGATTGGCGAAATGGTCGCAGAAATACGGTACCGTTATTTAACATTATTAAATAATGAAAAGGGGGATAACTCTGTAATGTGTCATTGAATTAAGCCTACACAGTATTTCATAACATTTCCTTGAGATGCAGAATTCTGTATCCATATATAACGTCCCGAGGCTTTCTCGAAATGTTTTTGTATCCGTCTCCGATTTATAATTCTGTACGCTTGAGTGCTAAGATGTCTAGTAGGCCTGCCAGTATAGGCCTACACTTCTTAAATCTTAAATTCTTTATGCAACCTCATGCAGAGAAACTTCATAAACTCGAGTAGAAATATCAGTAAGCCTAGGCCCTACATCCAGAAAGATAACTGCTTAATTCTGATCAGTCATAACTTCGGGTTTGGGTAGGCCTATAGCAATTCCTTTCTATGGATAGGCCTGTAGTTTTAAAATTAAAAAGGACGCCAATATCCCATACATGTGTTTCTGTTTGTTTGTTTGATTAGGGTTTGGTGCCGTACTGAGGGTTAATTACTTGACTCATATGACGTACAGCTGCCAGAAATCAGACTATCCGTTGGCTGCACACAGCTGCAGGGCAACACACTATACACAATGTTAAAGAGATATTTACAGGACAAAAACAGGACATCACAATAAAGCTTTTCGATGCCCCTAACTTGGCCCTAAGCTGTAAGAGATCGAGATCGAAGCTCCGATCCAACCACCTGCAAACCATGCAAGTGTCATTATTTATAATTCACATGTTTCATGTTACTGCGCTTGTGAAAAGTAGGGCGTTCGTGAAAAATAGGGTAGGCGGCCCTATACGTACCTGAACCGTCAATCGGACCTAGCCGATATTGTATTATGTTAAATGGGTTACGGGCGACATGACTGCAACCACGACTGAGTTATAAAAGGTCGAACACCTAACGGACAATTCGAAGGCTTGAAAATAGCTCCAACCGTTAAAAATGTATATGTCAGTAGCCTATAACGTCACTCATACCCACCTATACGGGCCTATGGCTTTGGGGGCCTTCGATGTGCTGATTACTCGGCGAATTACATGCGCCATTTTTACCGGTACAAATGTGGCTTGAAGTTTGTAATGTACGTCTCGTCGACACTGTGAATTCACCAGCTGTAAATAACCCTGGAGTTGCAGCACGAGGCTGAGCTAGCTAAAACGTGGTGACCTGAATTTACACAAGAGATCGACTGTAAAAATGTGTCAAGTCATGTGACACCTGTTTTGGTTGTACAACAGTCACGAAATCAGGACATCTTGACTTAGGCCGACTATAGACCTGTACGGACTGGTGCGACGTGCGGACGAAATTTTTCTATTTTATGAAAAATGTTAAGAAATTGACATTTAATAATGGCATGTAGGCTATGTAACTACCGGTACTTTTATTTATTAATCCTACAATAAAGGCGATGCATGCAAGAGACCTAATGAAAATGGGGGAAAAATACAAAATTGGTGCTAGTCGTACCTCCAGATAGGCCAATAACTTATGATTGTTATACTATGCCAATATGTTACACTGTTAATCGAACTATGATCATTATAGATCGATGCTGGCCATTGCCGCCTGTGAAGTTTAAAGCGGCGTTTTCATTTGTATACGTGGATGCGGATGCGGAAACGTTTGCGGCAGCGGATAATTTTGCTTTGTGTGTCCATTCATCCGAATTTCCGTATGCAGACACTGAAATTGCATTGGAGACATACGGTTCCGCATACGTCAAACGTACCATGCAAGCTCCGGTCGAAGATTGCTGTATCCACGTCCGCATCCGTGCCGGCATCTGTACAAATGGAAACTCTGCTTAAAAATGTGTCTCCCGCCATTTTCTAAATAATTGACACCCTCTGGCTAAGGGCCGTATATTATGCTTCCAGATTATATTCATTCTGTCATACTTAGCACTGGAGGAAAATTATCTTTCCAACAGCGATAACACTAAAGTGACTTTAACATATTTGGTTGTGCTAGAGTCGCAGTCTTCTGTTGGAATACACCGCCGTAATATAAGTGAAAAACCCTTGAACACGGCGTTAAACGCCAATAAACCAATCATTCAATCAATCTTAATAGTTGACTGTTCTCATATGAGTGGAATTCCTTTAAGCATGGCGTAAATTTATTTATGTGTTTGGTGTTTAAGGTTCGTGATCGAAACGTCGTGACAAAAAACTGAAGAAGATTTAATCCATAAGAAACATGTCCTTGTGTTTATCTTTCCAACTTCTAAATTCCACTTAAAGACGTTCTAAATGTATGTTTGTTTGTTTGGAGTTTTACGTCGTACTTAAGGTTATTTCACTCATATGGCAGCTGGGCTATAGTGTGTCATTTTCTGATACCACCAAGACACGAGCAGAGAACGTTCACAGGATACAACTAAAACAAATCGGCTGTTCTTGATAGTCAATCCAGATCTATCTCATATAGTACCAATCTTGATCAATCTGATCTTGTCTTCATAACAGTCCACACAGAATGTTAACCCTGGTTCATATAGTACAACAGCAGGGGACTGGGTAGCTCTCTTGTATATGGATTACGTAGAAGACTAATAACCATACCTGTAGTACTCTGCATCTAGGGAAGCTCCCGCGTGTCACAAAAAGCCGTCGTGAATGTAGGATACCAGAAGTGCCGGAGACGTTCAACGTAAGCTAAGGTTGCCGTGTTATACATTCAGAACTCGTCATGATAGTAAAAAAACATTGTGCAAGCTAAAGTATCGGTTGCTGTGTAAAATGGTCTTTCGGCTTTCTACAACAGAACCGGTATAAAATATGTCAACAGTAGCACAGCAATGGAGGAGTGAAGGATACCAAAGTCCCATATTCGCCAGTCAAGAGTTTTATTCCGATTGTAGTGCCAAAAGTAACCCTCCTTTGAAATTAAATAATTTTTTCCATTTAGCCTTCCTATAAAATGTAAAAAATTATTAAATATCATAAGGGGAGTATCTGGCACTACGTTGATTGTTACTCTACAATCTACATGGAATGTTACTCTACACTCTACATTGAGTGTTACTCTTGAGTGTAGAGTACCTCCGAGTACCCTCGGAGTACCATTGGCCCCCGAAAATGCCATAGTCCGAGCTGCGGCATCATTTACAATTAAAAGCGAACATAAGAGGGAGACCTGAATTGATTTTTGTTTAGCGCCGTGATTACGAATATTTCACTTATATGAGGGGGTGCAATCCAACAATAAATAGCCACACTTACACAACCATAAAATGCGAAGTGTTTTGCTCTGTTGGAAAATAAAGTTGCTCCAGTTCTAAGTAGATAGCATGCCTGCTCTTGGAACATCCTGCCCTTAGTCAGAGGGCATAGGGAGATATATCTTTTCATCCTTAACTAATAATTACAAAAAAGTCTGTGGGCTCCCATACATATTTGCTGTGCCACTGTTTGTCTGACCTTGTCATGTTGAAGAACTTTATTTTAAAGTTAACAGCTCTGCTTAAAGTTGTTTGTTTGAAATTGTGGTTTTAGGGCCGCTTCCATGGTATGGATTTCGCGACCTGCTTAAAGTTGCATTCACACGATGCGATTTGTAGTACCGACTTCAGGGGATTTCCCTCATTTACAGGGCTTTGATTGGTCGACATGTGTCCCTAATAATCTCCACCAATCAAACGGCTGCTAATATGGGTAATCCCCTAAAGTCGTTACTACAAATCGCGTAGTGAGAATGCACCTTTAGGGGATTCCCCAATTTAGAAACCGTTTGATTGGTCGGGAT
>JAVFBZ010046727.1:0-10410 GCA_032466195.1 Katharina tunicata
CGAATAAACTAAAATAATAAAAACATATTGTGACCGATTTGGTCGAAACTAGGTCTAAGTGTCTCGGCCATGTTGCTTGGCAGATTTGAACAGAAATCCATCATTGAGTTTGAGGATTTCATATATTTTTTAGGAAACATTCTTGAGAGTTTCCTGATATTAACCAATTAAAGACACAGTCTGGCATAACAAATACAGCATACGTCCATAAATTCAAAATGTATGAAACGCATACTTATTGGAATAGTTAACCCTCAGTGGTGCCTCATCATGCCGACTGATCGGGTCTTGAAGAATTGCAGATTGAACAAGGTCATGATGGACGCTGACAACATTCCGTGTTGTGTGTCGACCTGATACTTCATGTCACGTATCTGCAGCATTAGAAGGAAATCGATTGACTTGTGCTGTATGCCTACATGTCATCTGTATTAATTTGATTATGTTATTGGGGAAATAACGCCATGATTAAGGTAATTTCACTCATACAACGTCGTGCCAGTGAAATTCACCCCTAGCAGCTCTGGCTACAAACAAATCAACACAGGGCACCTTCCATCCACACGCCTGAAACTATGATCTGTAAGTACGTGACATATATTATACTGGCTATAGGAAGAAAACCTAATTAAAAAGTCAGTCACAATGTATAGGTTTTGCACATCGAGGTTATCCAACGGAAGCATCGCTCCATCCTGTAAAATTTCCAAATCAATTTTGTAATGAATTCTTAGCGCTATTAAAGTTAGGTAACTTATGAACCGACTTTCGACGTCGGGCGATTTGCAAATATTTTAGTGAACGCTGTGGAAACGGCCAGTCTAACAAAACGTTTTGGCAAACTTTTGTTACACTTGTGACTATGTCTTACAGGAGGAGGATAGAATAGTCACTAATAAGAAATAAATTGCGGACATATTCAACTTTTCATTTAGTGTTTGTCAAATGCGTCTCATAATTTTAACCTACCCTCTATTTCTGAGATCAACCAGAAATACAGTGAGCATTCTTCAATAAGAAATACTCAAAATTATCACACCGACTGTCCTACTTTTAATTTTACACATGTGTCTCCTTGCCACATGCATGGAATAATCAAGTCACTTTCTGACAAAAAAATCATGTGGCCACGATAACATACCACCCAAGATCTTGAGGATGTCGGCTGATATTAGCTCGTTACCTGATTGGAAATTTATCAATATCGGCGTGCCCCAAAGCTCAAATGTTGGGCCATTGTTTTTTAATATATTTATAAATGATATCTTTCTTACTTTGGGCAACAATCTGTACAATTATACCGATGATAATGCCTCTGACAAATACGTCGGAATGGTATTAGAAACTTTAGGAACTAAAACTTCCACTGCAATTGATTGGTTTGACAGAAATTATATGTCAGCTAACCCTTCTAAATTCCAGTGCATACTTTTTGGAATAAATAACTAGCAAGATTTTGTTTGAAATTTTGGAAGTTTTAGAATTGAAATGTGCAATGTAGTAAAGCTTTTAGGAGTAAATTTTGATGTAAAGCTCAATTTTGAAGATCATTTATCAATCTTGTGTCTGAAGGCTGCAATACAAATACATGTTTTAAAACGTTTAAACGACAGTAAATTAATCGTTTATAAGTGTTTATTTTGTCACATTTCTGTTACTGTACCACTGTGTGGACTTTTTGCTCTAAATCCTTTCAGATAAACTTGAAAGACTTATTGAAAGAGCACTAAGATTTGTATTTAATGATTTTAGCAACCCGTATGCGAAATTGGTTTCCAAGTCTGGTACCATCACAATTCAATTGTATCGGGAACGTTACATCGCTAGCGATGCGTTTAAGATTGAAAAGAAAATATACCCAGATTATCTCCAGGATATTGTTAACCCTTATTTTTCTTAGTACTCCTTGCGCGACAGCAACATTGTAAATGTACCTCGATTCAGGACTAAATCATACGGATATAACTCTTTGAGTTACCAAAATGTCAAACTTTGGAACCACTTGCCAATGGCCATGAACAAAGTTGATTGATTATGGAATTTGAATTGACGCTGGATAGTTGGTACGGCTGCACGTGTAGCCTCTGTGATGAGGTTTAATTATTACCAAATACAGTGATAGATTCCATCCATTCATTTGACAAATTTAACAACTTTTTTTTTGCTATAGTTTTAATGTATTAGTAGGCAGTAATATAGGTTAAATATAAAACATATATGAGTATGACTTAGGGTGCGCGTGTGAATGTGTGGCAAGTTTGTTAAAACTTCGCGTTTTACCCTCGCTTAGTTTTTACAACAGCAATGTAGTGATAACAATAGACTTAATATCGATCTTATATCTTATATTCATATGTTTTATTCACATATTTATATTGTTAATATTATATCAATCAATTTATATCAACCATTCTTATGACAATAACTTTAAAAAAATAAAAATACAATTATCAATATATACCATATATTTTATATATTTTATGAATATATTTTATTTGTAAATATTTGTAAATATTGTTCCAATAGTATATTATGTCGGCATAAGTAGCCTCTAGGCTAACGTTTCCTGTATCTAACCCCGACTTTAAATACAGATTTTCACTTCATGGTAATTACAAATCAATACACGAAAATAAGTCACAAAAAGATCTAACTAAATGCGTAACGGTTTAATCATGTTTCTCTTTAAAGTAATCTTGTTTATGACCATTCAAATATGTTTGACATAAAGTATATTATAGTATGATTCGACTCACTTGCGTAAATTTATCGCATGGCCACTCTGTAACATGTGCTAAAGACTCCAGGTTCGTTAAATCTTGCTGTAAACCTGCTCGCTAAATTTCAACTAATCGCCAAAGGCTACTCCGTCTTCTGCTTTGATTTGAGCTGTGCCAATTAAAGAAGTCTTCTGCTTTGGCCTCATCTGGCAACAAAATAGGTATTTTAGTTACAAAAGTCTTTCCGATTGATACTTTATAATTTTCAAAAATTTATCGGAGGGAGTGACAGTTGTAAAGCTGGATTTTCAGTAAAACGTATGACCCTAGCAAGTAAATAAACACCTACCGTTCGTAGACATTTGTGTCCTCTTCAATTTGCGCCCATAATATTTCATCATAGACTAACTCGAGATTATAGATGTCAGCAATCCGTGTTGATAAATATTTAAGTTGTTAAATTTTAAGCTTTTTTAGGGGTACGGACATTTTTTGTTGTTGTTAGCTCGTTAGTTTAACTTGGACGCAATATCAAATTTAATTTTCTGCTTGAAGTTGAGGAGCGACAGATTTCTCAAGATATACCACAGTCACTCTCAGTCCGATAAACGTCAGAAATAATTGAATATGTTTTATATTTATTTGTATTTTTTTAACGTTTCAATACAGGTTAAAGGTATACGTTTGTTAACAATCAGCAAAGAATGACAGTTTACAGTGATACTAATTACGGTATCAACGAGGGTCTCAGCAGTATGCCGTATCCATGTATCAATCCTTCCTTAAGACTTATCCCTGAAGTTTTGTCAGATTATAATCGATTGACCAAGATGACATCGATACACAGCATTTAGTTGACCCAAGAAAGCACAATGTGGTATTGGTCATCAGAAGGACAACGACACAATGTATGTAGAACTTTTTGAGAACTAATGCTATGACTTGTTTGTATCATTGATTTTCCACGAATCTTGTGCTAAACTCTTGTCTTATCAAAGAAGAAATGAAACAATTCAATTGTCTCCTTTAACAAAATTATCGATTTAATTTCCACTCTTTTTATTTAATTACCCAACAATATCCCATAACATAGAACACTAAGTTATTCAGCAGGAAATTTGATTTTTTTAATGACATTTCACAAACATAAAGGAAAATATTACTCCAGAACAAGGAGTTGATTGATAATAGAATTATACAAACTGACAGATGTTCTGTAAATATATCAATAAATAAAACGTCAATAAATTACGTTGAATACACCGGCTATAAATTTACATGGTACTAACAACAGTTTTCTCCAAAACGGGATT
Source organism: Katharina tunicata (assembly GCA_032466195.1). Classification (NCBI taxonomy): domain Eukaryota; kingdom Metazoa; phylum Mollusca; class Polyplacophora; order Chitonida; family Mopaliidae; genus Katharina; species Katharina tunicata. The sequence continues at coordinate 4,034 of JAVFBZ010046727.1, forward strand.
CTGGCTTACAGAATATGAGACACAGTCTTACTTAGAACAAATAAAGAGATGACAGAAATATTATTAAGGCTGAAAATATATCCCTATCATGATTGTTTTTAAATCTTGCAGATAAAATTAAATCTCCTGCTTTTTTTTGGTAATGACGTAAAGTAAGAGATTGGTAGAATTTGAAGAAAATAAACCTGTTCCCAGTACCATCAGGTTCCGACTATTGGCAGCTAATTATGTTGTTGCCACTTTAAATGTCTAATTGTGGGACAAGTCCACAACACTGACGGATCTGATAAGATTTAACTCTTAATGAATACACTAAAACTTTAAGTCCTATAACAGAGATCAGCGCATCTGGAAGGAGGTCAGAGAAATCAATTACTTGCACAGATCTGGGGCATTGTGTGATATATCTCACAGAACTGATAAGTATACGTGATCTACTTTCTCTGGTGACGTCAGAGGTACAGACTCCTTGTCTCCTACCACCCAATCTCCTCGGCCTTTAGTTTCAATGATCGTCTCTTTACGAGAGTCAAACACTAACATTACCAAACTCTCCATCTCTATCCTTTCACATGTTTCTCACCTAATGTCCACCATCTTGATCTTTTCTCCTTTTTTTTCATATGTTAACATATAAAACGTTTATTCACTGTAATTTATAAGATATTCATACAGGTGTGAATGATATCGTTTGTAGTTTTTATTTCACCGAATAAATAATTATTATATTTTTTGTGGTCAACAGAAGGTTTATAACTGGGTCATCTGTTTGTAATGTTATAGATTCTTCAAGGAAACATTTTACCATATTACATATTAAGTTTTACTTTGCAAAACGGCAAAATGTTAATATTTTGCATTTATCTATCCACTTATTGATCAAGTATAATACATTTTCTCAGTTGTGCTCACCATGTAATGTACCTCTTAAAACTGTGTGGGACTAAGGGCTACAATTTTGATAAAGAATCTAGACGTTATCAGTAGAATTAATAACTTAAAAGATAACTTAACGCTAGGGGGTTTACGGATAATGGCTACTGTAAGCCCCCAGCTAAACGGAGTAATTAAGTATAGAAAAGTCATTTTCAAAATCAAACCAAATTTGTATTCGCCTACATTCTCGGTTGCGCCACACCATCCCCTCTCATTAGAGATATATTCCTAATTTTCAGCGGGACCTGTTTGCCGATGTTGTAATTCTTCGAATTTGAATCACAAAGCAATAGTCGATGCCTACTGTTTCTCGACACGGCCTTAATTACAACCGCGGTTAAACGGGCATCGAGAAGGTGAACTGAACTGATCCGGATCAGATTTGGTCCACCTTTTTCTGTTGTGTGAACGCAACCACAAATCTGATCCGGATCAAAACCGGTTCAGACCCACCAATTTTTGGCCATGTAACCGCGGTTTATTTCGGGTAACAAAACTTTTTATTCCTAAATAGAGAAAAATATCAGCCGCGGTTATACAAAAATAATAAATACAGCATTATGAAAATAATATCTTGTTTCCATTCATTACTTCTTCAGTCATATTAATTTTCATTTTCTCAGACAGCCCGTTTTATTTCACCAAAGAACCAAAGTATATTTGACAGGATGAAAGATGGACACAGTTAGAGTTCCGACACCTTGAGTCCTTGACCTATGTAAGATTGCGAAAAGTAGCTGACGTATGTTTTTATTCAATGGCCAATTCATTCTATTTTACCTTAAACAGAGACTCTGCCATTCCTGGGATATAACATCTCATATCTTACATCTTACATCATAGATAGTAATTGGGCTACACGAACAATTTGCGTAGACCAATATGGACTATGGATAACATTAATACAGATACATTTGTCGACACTAAGCGATCCTCGCCATTTAATATAACTACGAATTTAGTTTCTTCGCTGCTTAAGTAACAAGAAAAACTTTCATCGAAGCTTTCTTTAAGCCATGATATTTGAAGCTAAAGGCGAAGGGGATTGACTCATAGGAGACTTAGAGTCTTAGAGTCTCCGACCGCACACGGAAACTTAGATAACATCTACAGTTTACTGGATATGTGAAATTTCTCACACAATGCTCTTATTCTCTGTCACGTCATTGACGACTAATCTTTACACCTGCAGGAAAGGTAAGCGCCACCAGATATTATTGCCCTCTTAGAAAACCTACGCCGCATCTTGCTGCATTTTGGCATGGACTTAGTTAATCAATGGGCAGAACGCAACTAAATGATTGCCACCAAACATATTGTTAAATAAGTTGTTTGAGTGGCATTAAGAAGGTGGTGGATGAATTAACACAAGTCATTTTTTATGGTAAGTGACTGGAAAACGGTGTTAGTATCTACATCGAAACGTTGTCCTTCAATAAACCAGAAGTTGATATCTATAAGAAAAGACTTGTGTTAATATTTTTAAATGGTAATAATGTGCACGTACAAATCAGGAGCCACGGGAGGCCCAAATCCAGTGCAACTGTACAATCTGGCAGACCACAAGCGAGAAGATGCTGGTCTTCAACACGTTGATAGGCGTTCATCCTTCTCCACTAGCACAGTACTGCACAGGGAGTGGACTGATCTCTACATGCAAGAACCGTTGGGCATCGAATTAAGACCTGTATGTTACCAGAAGGAGAATGGAACACCAGGATTGGTCTGCCATTGATTTCTAATACAAATAAAACTGTCAAATTTGGACACAGTTTCATAACGCCAACTTAATAATAACTTACTTGAACTTTTGTATCAACCATCAACCTCGACCAATAACTGTAGTATCATTCGTTCCTGCACATACCGCGGTTCAATATCCAAAACACAATTTGGGCATAACCTTCCCAGTGAAAAACTGTTATTGACCTGAAAATACGGGTATCGATTAAGGTTTTCCATGTGTATAAGTTTACTGTTGTTTGATCAACTTTGACCCCCGTATGTTTACTGCGCCTTCCAACAAATAAGCGCAATATCGAGTATATCTTTACAATGTCAACTTAGCGTTAATATGTTGTTGTTGTTATTTTCTGTGTGCATACGACTTACTGTCGTTGCCTACTGCGTCGGCGTTGAGATCGCTTCAAATGTATCTAGCGAATATCAACATCAGACTTCTGTTGACATTTCACTTGTGGTTTCTTTAGAAATCGTAATGCCACGAAACTTTGAAACTGGTATGATATATGCACTGAAAAGTTGTTCAATGACACCCCGATAAGTTGAAGTCAATACATCCGGGTTATGTTAATCACAATTTTTATGTTCCAAGATAACCATGTGAGAAAATTAATCACATGCCATGCCTTATTAATTCTGGGCATAATATTTTCGGTGTTCTTGTATTTGTGTCGATGTTTTTAGAAGAACTGAACTCAATATCGCCCTTTAGTTTATCAGCGCGAGCTATCTTTTTGATTCCTGGAATATCGCTTGGCTAAAGACTATTCTCTGGGGGTAGACCGATTCATATAACTGTACCCACTAGCCATCTCATTTCAGAGGGTCTATCGACTTGCAACAATATCGACTGCTGGCCAGTTGTGTGTCTCATGTCTTGGGGCTTTGGGCTTATTCGATAAGACGATAGCGGATTATTGTTCGATAATTCTTTACGTCCACAGATTTACCGGCTCTTTCCGAACAGGAAACTGGGTTAAGAAGCTAGATTCCTTTCTTCTGAACCTGAACAAGGCGAAAACGAAACTCAGTGGCCACAAACTTTATTGTATTGGTTTTCCAGGGAGGTGATTGAATTGTATATCTTTGCCATTCGCTTAATTGAGTATTGACTTTTCCTGATGGTCAATTAATGTTCGCTGACAGTGGATTATGTGTGGTTATTTCTTGGTGTTCTGTTTCAGACTGATCAGTTGTATTTCAGTAACGGGTGACTCCCAACCCCTTTCCTGATCAATTCGGGAATTAATTCCTTCGTCTGAAGTGAATCGATGAGCACTGTTCAAAGATGTTGGATTACTGTCCACTTATTCTCGAGGGTCCCATTACCTAAAATACTTGTGGTAATAAAAGTTATTTCTGAGTGCTGTCTAATGCCCTGACCAGTTGCCAAATCCTCACTAAGACCCCTATGGATTATTGCTCCATCTTGGATACCTTACATTTCCTTCTAGGTCAGTGTCACAGCTACAGCTATAACGTGGGTTGATAAAAAGATAAATTGAAGGAAAATATTACATGGTTTAACTTTTTGTTTTATGGGTAAAGACACGGAGACCATCAATAACGTAAGGTAAAGTACAGGCAAAGTCACGAAGACCATCAATAACGTAAGATGAATTATGGGTAAAGTCACGAAGACAACCAATAACGTAAGGTAAAGTATGGACAAATACACAGAGACCATCAATAACGTAAGTTAAAGTATGGACTAAATCTCGGAGACCATCAATAACTTAAAGTGAAATATGGACAAAATCTCGGAGACCACCAATAACGTAAGGTAAAGTATGGGCAAAGTCACGAAGACCATCAAGAACGTAAGGTAAAGTATGGACTAGATCTCTGAGACCACCAATAACGTAAGGTAAAGTATGGACAAAGTCACGAAGACCACCAATAACTAAGGTAAAATATGGGCAAAGTCACGAAGACCATTAATAACGTAAAGTAAAGTGTGGACTAGATCTCGGAGACCATCAATAACGTAAGTTAAAGTATAGACAAAATCTCGGAGGCCATCATTAACGTAGGTTAAAGTATGGTCAAAGTCACGAAGACCATCAATAACGTAAAGTAAAGACTGGGCAAAGTCACGAAGACCATCAATAACGTAAGTTAAAGTATGGACAAAGTCACGAAGACTATCAATAACGTAAGGTAAATACTGGGCAAAGTCATGAAGACCATCAATAACGTAAGGTAAAGTATGGACAAAGTCACGAAGACTGTCAATAACGTAGGGTTAAGTATGGACAAAGTCATGAAGACCATCAATAACGCAAGGTAAAGTATGGGCAAAGTCATAAAGACCATCAATAACGTAAGGTAAAGTATGGACAAAGTCACGGAGACCATCAATAACGTAAAGTTAAGTATGGGCAAAGTCACGAAGACCACCAATAACGTAAGGTAAAGTATGGACAAAATTTCGGAAACCTTCATTAACATAAGTTAAAGTATGGGCAAATTCATAAAGACCATCAATAACGTAAGGTAAAGTATGGGCAAAGTCACGAAGACCACCAATAACGTATGGTAAAGTATGGGCAAAGTCACGAAGACCATCAATAACGTAAAGTAAAGTATGGACTAGATCTCGGAGATCATCAATAACGTAAGGTAAAGTATGGACAAAGTCACGAAGACTGTCATTAACGTAGAGTTAAGTATGGACAAAGTCATGAAGACCATCAATAACGCAAGGTAAAGTATGGGCAAAGTCATAAAGACCATCAATAACGTAAGGTAAAGTATGGACAAAGTCACGGAGACCATCAATAACGTAAGTTTAAGTATGGACAAAGTCACGAAGACCACCAATAACGTAAGGTAAAGTATGGACAAAATCTCGGAGACCTTCATTAACATAAGTTAAAGTATGGGCAAAGTCATAAAGACCATCAATAACGTAAGGTAAAGTATGGGCAAAGTCACGAAGACCACCAATAGCGTAAGGTAAAGTATGGACAAAATCTCGGAGACCTTCATTTACATAAGTTAAAGTATGGTCAAAGTCACGAAGATCATCAATAAATAACGTAAGGTAAAGTATGTACAGTAATGTAATTATTTTTCATGTTTTTTTGTTTTTCATTTTAACCTGGCTCCAATCCCTTTGATTTGTTTGTAACATTTCTTGTATTGTCTCGTTAAACATGTAACAGTTGACATTGGCCAAGTCATCGAAGAGTCTAGATTTTGACCGTGTTTTTTCTAATTTAATTTAATGGGGAAAACAGAACTTTCGACATAAACTTTTGAATTCAGCTTTGGTAACCTTTGAGTCGTTTGTTTGTTTGATAAAATCCTACCATTCTAGCTCTTCTGTTTTTCCCACTACCCCTGCTGTTGGCTCTACGTCTGTTAGCTAATCCCCATCTCAGCCCCTTTCTCCACAACCTGGCCCTTCTTCATCTACCCCAACATCTCAACCTGGCCACTCTGCTCGTTCTCCTTTTTCTTGCCCCAGGCTCCACGTCCTACTACTCCTCGGTCTCCTTCCCCTCAGCCTGGACCCTCTAGCCCACCTTCAAACCCCCCCTCAGTCCATTCCCCACACGGGTCTAATCGTTCCCATTCTGATGACCTGAGATCTCCATCGTCAGTTCCACGAAACGTTCAGTTTAATAATAAAGAAGGTAGCACATTTTGGAAATTCAGACACACTTCTTCTAAACGGCACCTTCCAAAAGTAA
>JAVFBZ010046738.1:0-10408 GCA_032466195.1 Katharina tunicata
TTGCATAATTCCGTGATTTTTTTTCTACGTTGCACATCTGCATACATAGAAGCATGCATTAAGCAACTTTCTAAAGCCTAAGTGAAATAGTAACCAAGATACAGCCCGGACAAGCTTCCCATAGAAACGGAGCCAATTTGCATAATTTATGGGGAAGTTTGCATAATTTCTTCGTTGCACATCTGCGTACATAGAAGACTGCAGTATGCAAATTTCAAAAGCTGTAGTGAAAAAGTAACCAAGATACAGCCCGGACAAGCTTACCGGACATACGGACACGCACACACGGAAAGAAAAAGTAAAACCTATATGCCCCCCCCCTACTAGAAGGGGGAGGGGGGGGGGCATAATAAAGATCCCCGACAATACATGTGACAATTCGCAAAATCGCTGCAGCTAATGTTGAAGTCGAAAATATAAATTCGCTGGATAGTTTTTTTTTTTCGTAACGAAAAATTTCGTTTCGCACGAATATAATCGCCTAGTGGAAAACAGGCTTTTACTGCAAATTTGTTGGCACTCGGAAATCTCCGAATATACATAATAGTCACATTTTGGTTGGAACTTTTAAATAGACTGTAGATAACAGCCAACGTAGGCAGATTCCACGGGTTCCGTCTGTTTTGCCTATTGAATACAATGAACTTTGCGTGTTCTATTGTCATTAGAATTTCGCTCGGTGACACCTTGTCTGTTTACGTGTTTATTGTGCATACAGCAAATAGGCTTCCGGCAGATTAATACACCTATCACAGCGGAGCTTACAGAGATGACACAACAAAAACTGAATAACGAGAATCACACGAGATTTAGCAGATTCGTTGTTTGGCGGAAAACCGGAAAGAAAAACCATAAAAAAAAAACACCCAGTGACCTTAATTTGTTTTGCAATAAATCATCTGGATATTTGAAGTGTGCCATCATGGTGTGGCAAATGTCTGTTTTAGTCGATTTCTCTCTGTAAAGTCACTTTCAGCTAGCGGTTTAAAATAAACTTATATATATATATATCAGACATACGCACCTAAATCTTAACCAATCTTCGACTTTCTGAAGTGAATCAGCAATTTCACATTTTATTATTTATTCAAAAAACTTATAAAATGACATGGAGGACTACATTGATTAACTGGATCTGCTAACAACAATCAGGAGACGGACATAGTTCTGAGCGAACTGACCAATCAAATAAAGCAAAAAGCTACACGCATAACCAACCATTTAAGTCACATACGCACTAAAATATTCTGTAGTTTGGGTTTTCACATTATTACATGAATTATATATGTTTTCATCAAAAAGTAAAAGTTAGAGGTATTCCGCTAATTCTACCCCCAGATTTGAAGGTAAATGTAGCTTAAAAGCCTGGTAAAAGTACAAAAATCTGAAAATTCTGCCAGAATTTTTAATTGGAAATGTGTCAATCTGCTGTCACATCTCAGACACACTTTGATGTACCGACGTTACTCGTAGTCAACCGTGTTAACCACACCCCTTACAAGGTTCAAAATGTTAGCTCGTTACAAACAAGGTCATTCACCGTGGCTGGATCAAAGTCATTGTGAGCAAATATGGACAGGCCTCTTTCCGTTAAATTCTAATAACTGCTAGATTTCTCCTGGTCCGTACAAGCTTTGTACCTGATGAATAATTTGTATTTTAACGTGACCGTTTTAATTTTTGAGCAAACATTTAATCTTGTAAAAATCAAGGCAAACGGAATAAGTTGAAAAATCCTAATTTTGGGTGCGTATGTGACTTTAAACATCTCTCCCCTCCTTTTTTTTAATTTCTTCCTATACTCTCCTCGAGATTCGCCTCTGTCAAAATTATGCTCCTCGCTATTTTTTATGACGTGACATTAAAAGTCATTTTCTGATTTATAAAACAAAAAAAAGTTTGAAATTCGTTCAACATTTGCAAATATGAAACTTACACACAGAAGCAACACCACAAATCCACCCGGAACCCCAAAAATAAGATTTTTAAACTTTTATTATTTTGTTCTTAACATTATCTTCTTGTATATATATCTTACATATATAAGTACAAAGTGACAGAGAGAAGAATCTTCTTATTCTGTCATTTATAGTAAAATAATACTTCAAAACACAAGGACAATTCCTTATAAAATAAAGGAATTGATAATGTAAGACACAGTCAAAATTCATTTCTTCTTTAAACATTTGGTTTTCTATTGCATTTAAGAAAAAGACGCAAATGTATGTAATTTTCAACCAATCAAAACATGTTTCTTTGTTACAGTGTCTCTGTTGAGTGTTTTGGTGAAAAAAAACCTCTTAAAAACACACTTGGATCTCTGATAACAATTGCTGTAAGTACTATCCTAGAAGGGAGGAGGAGGGATAACAGAAAAGGTTTAGTCAATATAAACAGTTCTCTTTGTTCAGTGAATAAATCTTATTTTAAATATATAATACTTGACAAAGAAAAAAATCTACAGTGAAAACTGAAAAAACTCATAGTGACTCATAAAGGTAAATTTAAAATAGATAAATAAACAGACAATCTGTGGAATAAATTAAAGAACTGGCACAAGACATCCTTAAACTCTGACATCTCTGGAAAATCGCATTTTCGAAAGTCTTTCCGCCACACTTATTGACAGTTCATTTTTGTAATGTATCAGTCAAATACAGTGAATATTTCATGTAAAAGTTTTTGGGTAGCTGGAAGATTTAACAGCAATCTGTAGAAAAATCCAAAAGCCCTCTGGCTAGAGTCTGGTGTATCAGTCCACCCATCTGTTTAAATGAGAAATATCTTGTGATCTTGGGACAGAGAAATTGATTTCCACCAAAATGGTTATTTTAAAAATTATTTGCTGAAGTTTTTTGTAATTGGTCATTACAATATCAAAGAGCTGCAGCTTGTTGAGGGAGGCCAGCTAACATGATTGAGGGTGACTCAATAACTAGCCTGAAGGTCTCTAGAAATTGGGAGGCCTCTGTGTGGTCAATAACTCTGCCATCATAAGACAACTGGACTGTCATGATAGACTGGGGCTGGCCATCTACTCCCAGTTCTAACCTAGAGGTCCCTACAGCTAGGATAGCACACTGAGGAGGGTTAATCACTGCTGTAAACTCATTAATGCCAAACATCCCCAGGTTGGAAATACTGAAACATAAAATAGCCTGAATTTACAAAGCGTACCTAAGAAAATTTACTGAAATAAAATGCACAAAGGTAAGAAAACATTTGACCAGAAAATAAATATATTAAAGTTCGTTTTGAAAATATTATATAATGGTTTATCAAACAGATATACTTGAAACTACATGAGAAACACTCCTAGATTGATTTTTCTTCTCAGATTTGGTAAGATTTTTCCATAAATGTCATAACAGTACATACATGAAGCTCTACCCAGATATTTTGGTATGCTTAACCTACTTGTAATTTATTAACATATTTTGTTATATAACAGCTAAAACCCCTGGTAAATTGTGTGTATGGTCATGCCATAGCATCAGACAAATGATACAACATTTATTACTTTTGACACTGAATATTTAACCTGTAATTCTAATTTCTATCTACTAGAAACAACCCTTTTTTTTACATTTTACATATATATTTAAAATAATTATTGGCGTCTTAATCTGTGTTATTTAAAAAGATAAGCTTCCCAATTGATCCCATAAATATTCAATGTGAACAAATCTTCAGCGTTAGTAGAAAACTATTATAAAATCTGCCCGTCTGTAAGAAACCATCAATCAGAGAATCCATAGGTACTGTCAAGGCATATAACAGGATATATTTTAAATACAGTAAACTGTTGGTTTGAGGTTGTTGAGAATGTATGCATGTATTTTCCTGGTGTTAAAATCATAAGCATTGCCAAGTCATCACAAAAGTACATGTGGAGTTTGGAATTGTAGTCATCTATAAAAGGCTAGATTTTCAAGTAAAAGATTCCAGCAACTATTAGAGACTTTTAAAATTTGATACATTCTGATCAAAATACATAAAAAATATATTATTTAAAGTTCATCATAGCAAAATATTTACTATGTATTACGATGCTTCCAGATTATGTAACCTTTATTCAGTTCTTCACAAACATTTCCTTCCCATGATCTTGGGGAATAAGGATGAAATTCAAACAACATAATTAGCCCCCGTTTTGTTTTTACACCAAACTTCAGGTTATTTCACTCATATGACAGCGTGCCAGCCCAATCGCCGAAGGTTACCATGTAGTTACCTAAAGGACCCTCCTTGGTATTCATGAGGTTGTAGCTTCCCTTGTCTAGCTCGACCTGCCATTTCCTGAAAATCAACAAACTACATGTGAGTACGGTACAGCACAGCAACATGTGGGAACTACAAATCGTCTTCCATGCTGCATTGGTTGTGGAAAATCTCTTTGAAAATTAATTAAATAAATGTTGGTTTAAAATTAATGGGTGATTAGGTACAAAAAGGAGGACAATTAGATTAATCTAGAAGAATAAAAACATGATCAAGATTGAAATCAAAGCTAGTGAACTAATTGCAGATAAGCTACTGCTGTACATGACATGGGTAATTATTTTCCTGCAACAATGATTTTTTTTTTCTCAAAGCCATGGTGGGTCAGGATAGCACATTATTTTAACAGAATGACATGGCGTAAAGTTAACTTTTTCTAGCAGCAACTGAGTTCTTATATATATGGTATCATAAATAACATAATTAATTACAATATTTTTTTTACTCGTTTTTAAAAATGGTTTTCCAAATATATGAACATGAATAAATCAAAATTTTGTAGAAATTGTTCTAAATATGCAAGATGCCAAACCTCTGCGGCTACATCTTACAAAATTTATTTTACACATTGTTGGATATGTGGTGGTGATATACTTTTTCTTACTGCAACTGAATCAACTTAAGTCTAACTAAAATAGCAGTAATGTGAATTTTCTAAAATTAGTCAAATTATCAACAAAATCTTAAATATACATATATGATTATAGAGAAAGAAAATGGCACAAGCTCCCAACTGGAATGGAACTCGGGACAGTGGCAACCAGGATCAGTGCTCTATCAGTGAGATATGGAAGGCTCGGCAGACAAGCCACGTATTTTCATTCAAGTAGAGGCTGACAACCCCTTCCTACAGAAGCATTGACATACATTTATTATTTGGTTGATTGGGGTACTTACATGTAAGGTCATATTTCACTCAAATGACAGAAACCACCCTTAACGGCACTGGCAACTCAGAAGACACCACAATGAATTTACAAGAGTAATGTCCCCTTTGTCGGATGTTCCTTTAAATAACTAGCACTGACACGGAGGCACTAAAGTGGAATCTAGTCACAAATGTGCATATTGTTCTGGTAATTCAGAAGATATCATTCTGGTCCATATACATACACATTTATAAATGTAGACAAGAAAATTGTGCATGCCTTCACCAGAAATTTAACTTGGGACTGGCTAAAAAGGCTTACATACAGTGTATTTACTTTTGTAGGTTTCTCTTGATTGCTTCTTTGATCGAGGTTTACACAATACATTCAAATTGTAAAATATTTTATTGCTAGGGTGGTAATATTACTTCCTCTTATATTACATTCTCTTTAATACTTTATATGCTCCAGATTAAAGCACATATGGACAATGTAATGGGTTATCTCTGCAACAAAGCCCATCAGCTCAGGAAATTTGACAGAACCAGTGTCCTACATGTACATGTATGCCTGCCAACCTTCAGACCAAGGCACCTAACCCCAGGAAATAGTTTAAAAATGTATCCTACCCTGACAGTTTTAGAGATTTCTTCGACTCCTAAAAACGCTGCATCTTTCACAATGGGTGTAATAAGACCATTATCAGTTGCTACAGCTATGGCAATATCCACAGTGTTAGAGATCTGGGTTGTCTCGCCTTGCCACACAGAATTCACTCGAGGGTTACGCTGATTGGGAAAAAGAGGATTACAAGATATAATATTTTATATAATTGAAATATTATGGCCTTGCCACACAGAATTCACTCGAGGGTTACGCTGATTGGGAAAAAGAGGATTACAAGATATAATATTTTATATAATTGAAATATTATGGATAATACTTTGACCAAGAAACTTTGAAAACAGCTTGCTCCTAATAAAGCATGCAACTTTAGAAATATTCATAGTAAGTACAACCAATAACATTTGATGTTCAGAATAATCTTTTTTTTTTATTGTGACCACAATACAATACAATACAACCAACTACAAAACAAAATATTAGTACCCAATATATTAACTATTTAAAATTCAGATTTTAAATATATGGACAACAGATCTATTCAGAATACTTGGCTTTTCGTTACAGCACTTGCCTTTTACAATAGTTCATACTGACTAAAAACAGCCAAAATAGACCTACCTGGATATGGTAGAAGGCTTTTGTTGTTACTTTTTTCAGAACTGTTTTTATTTATTTATTTATTTTAGTAATAATATTTTGTAACTTTAAAGTGAGTCAAAACAAAAAAGGTGGGTTTTAGGTGGGTGTGATAGCAGAAATAATGTATCACTCGCACGATAATTTGAGTTTTAAGCTTAACAAAGAAGAATACATACTTGTAAGGCTATAGCTGCAGCTTTTATAATGAAGTCATTTACTGATACCTTTCTGTCTTCGTCTGAAAAACAAAATGATACTGATAAATAACAAATTTTAATCCAAAATTTCAAATAAAATATACACATACATTAAGTTAAACTTACAACTGGTCTCATAACATTTTTTTGTCATTCATAAACAGCACCCTTGCACATTTCCGGCAGAATGTTTTACCTCTGACTGATTGGTGTTTCAACCATCAAGGGTATTTTACTTATATGATGGCATGGATTGCATCCGCTAACAGCCCCTAGAACACAACTACAACAATGTGAAGCCGCTTAAAATGCGGCTCGGTTGGACAAATAATGTTCTATTTTTAAATGTCAATATTTATTGTCATACTAACCTAGCTTTAACAATAGGGGTTGTATTATAATAACACTGTGATAGGATTGTGTTATAAAAATACTTTCAAAATGTGATGTCATATTATTACTGTATATGATTGATTGCGGTTTTACACTGTACTTATTTAAAGGTTATTTCACTTATATGACAGAGTGCCAGCCAAATGGTGAAGAAAACTACCCATTGTGACGCCGGCAACATAAAAGACACCCCCATACATTTACATTACAAAACCGTGAAACAACAAATCTGCTTCCTAATGCTCTTAGCTCAGAGAGCACCAGGGCACGCGATGATCACACTCAACTACATGTACAGGTGGGTACATTAATGGTATATAAATGAAGAGAATACTATCAGTTAGGGTAGTAAACAGTCAGGTTGATTGGTTTCAGGCCATACATTGTGGCTGCTCTATGGCTTTAGGAAGCTACATGTACCTTTACATTCAACCAAACAAAACCACATAAGTGCATCTTTCTCTTTCCTTTTTTTGTTGTTGTTGTTGCATAACTGGCACATAAGCAAAGCATATTCTGTCCTATTGTGGTTTCTAGTCATAGCAAAACTAGCCAATCAAGATATGTCATCCATTTGCAGACATGTTTATTTCAGACATTGACCAACTACAACCAAGTTATGTAGACACCTGGAATATAAAAGCATCACCAGTGATATAAATCACCTTGCAGCATATGTCTTCATCCTCTCTGTATTTTTATACTGTGACAAACTTATTCTAAAAATGGCTATAATGACCTTGACCGTACGACCTTGAAGTTTTGACTTTTTTTTTCTTAAATTCTACATGTAACTTGCTTAAGACGTTTTCTAAATATATATTTAAAGCTTTATTTTCTAAGGGTGAAAATACTCAGTCAACCAATCATTGATCTTCCATGAGGCCATCTACTCAAACAGATTCATTCACACAGAAACACACTCGAATAAGTACATATTATATAAAAACATAAGATATACATGTAATACACGAGGGAAAGGTGGCACTATAATACACAAGATAAATTTTACCTACTAAGTATATTTACAAATTATACACAGTCATATTAAAATATTAAGGTGTGACAAGAAAAGTAAATTACCCTAAATGCTCAACAAATTCGACCCCATTCACCACTTATCAAACTACATTTTATGAAAGGGTTAACAAGTGTAGAAACACACTGTTGACATTTTTAAGAAGTTCATACTTTAAGCTACAAGAAAATACAAGTTTTAGTTCCAATCTCACATTAATACCTTCAATAAATGACTTGAGACATGAGTCCATGGAGGTCGAATTTGTTGAGCATTTAGGGTAGTATGCATTGCATACATACTGAGTATGTAGATTTAATTGAAAAATCTTTATCTAAAAAATCATGATTATTGTGGTTGAAGCTTTGAACAGAGGAAGTATTTTTTATGTTATGTGGCAATTGATTCCAAAGAGATGGGCCGGAATATGATAATTATTTCTTAAAGAGCTCAGTGTGTGGGAAAGGCACTGCCAGTTGTAGGCTTGACGAGGAACGCAAATTCAGTTTCGATTGTTTTTGTTTTTTTAAGAAAAGGTCATTCATATATAATCTGGGAAATATCCATTTAAAGATTAATAAATAATTAATTCTTTGTTGTAGTGTATTAATTCATAAATCGCCATCCAGTAATTCTTGAAACATATCATCAGTAGTGAGCCTCGAATTGTTGCCAAGAATAGACACGTGTGAAATTTAATGGAATTCAGCCAGGGACAAAATCTATGTAGACGACAAACTTCTTCTACAAATGGCTAGAATGACCTTGATGTTTACCCCATGAACTTGAAATTCAAACTTCCTCAAGACAGACTTGCATGAAATTTGATAAAATTGGCCCAGGGACAACAATGCTAAAGTGGGGACTAGGTGACTAACTTTTTCTAAAAATTGGCTATAAAGACCTTAGCCTTGACCCCAGGGTATTGAAATTAAAACATGTTCAAGACATTATCATAATGGACATGTACATTGTATGTGTGCTTAATTTTGAGCCCCTAGATGAGAAGGGAAATAACAAACAGACCGTTATATACCCTCTTTAACTCCTCTGTGTGGGGAGATAATACTTAAATATACATCATAAGGAGTGAAAATATAAAAGTCATAAGACGACAAAAAAGACTTTGTACATGTTGTGCTACATTATACTAGCTTTCTGACATATACTCACTCCATCTTCAGATACATGTACATACATGTAGTAACTCATTCATTCTAGACATGTGGTATATTTAGCAAGAAGAATGATGGGTTAATTTGTATGCTTTAACTGGATTAGTTAAGGAAAGATATGGACTTATATCATAAATAAAGCATGCTTACTCATAACTCTTAGACAGGCATTATAAAAGTCATTGCAAGTCATAGTCTGATATTAATTTTTTCATACTTGTTAATACTTACTCAAAAATTGTCTACGTAGTTTAGTGACTTTACCTACATCACATGATATACTGGCATAGGTATGCGGTACCGTCGTCTGTGAGGGAACAAAAAACACCAACATAAAATTAACATATAAGGAACTGCTAAATCAGGGGCCAAAATTAAACTGGTATTTAATTAAACCAGAGACAATACAATAAGTGTAATATACAGGTCAACACTTTTGGAGAGAACAGTAGCTGTTAAATGAATGCAAAGCGAATATGAGGGCCGAGAATTTAGTCTGTCCCCTACATGTACCTAAAAAATGCATCACCATCCAATCAAGTTCAAGGTCAAAGTTCAACTTCAAAATCTTTATTTAACGTCGGTTGTAGGGTACAATAAACATTAGCCATAATGCTACTTATGCCGAATCATCTTAACATAGACAGTTTTTATTCCAAGTTTAAAGCAAATCACTGAATTTCTTTTTAAGTTATACCGTTTACAACACATATATATGTGTGAATAATGATAATATTGTCGGCCATATGGTTGCTGAGAATTTGATAGAATGCAAAACTATCATCTTCAGATGGATACAGTATTAAACCATTTTGCAAGTTTGAAGTTTTTCATTGAATTCGCTTAAAAAATTAACTTTTCACGACTCGTGCATGTCAGGGTAGGTTAGAGTACTACACAACATGTGTCAATACTATCATCTTCAGATGGATACAGTATGTACATGTAGGTTAGAGTACTACACAACATGTGTCAATACTATCATCTTCAGATGGATACAGTATGTAGGTTACCGTACTACACAACATGTGTCAATACTATCATCTTCAGATGGATACAGTATGTAGGTTAGAGTACTACACAACATGTGTCAATACTATCATCTTCAGATGGATACAGTATGTAGGTTAGAATACTACACAACATGTGTCAATACTATCATCTTCAGATGGATACAGTATGTAGGTTAGAGTACTACACAACATGTGT
>JAVFBZ010046749.1:0-10408 GCA_032466195.1 Katharina tunicata
TGTCCCTGTGTCAGTGCTTACGTAGAGAAAGATTCGCAGCCTTTACCTGGATAAAAATTCGCTAGTTCTACCATGAGTCTCTGTAGCTCAGTCGGTTAGAGCGTTGGCCCTGCTAGCCAGAGACCCGAGTTTGAATCCCGGTGAAGGCAAGCAAAATTTTCTTTCTCTACATTATTATACAAAAATATATACAAAAAGTATATATATTTGTATAACGAGTAATCACACTGGCACAGGGATAGCGACCAATAAAAGCCGATAAATAATCTCATGTTCTAGATAAATTCTCAGAGACAAGTTTCTAAATAAACATGATATATATATATATATATATATATATATTAGTCGATATCCCTGTGCCAGTGTGATTACTCTTTATAAAAATATATATAAATATAACGCTTTAATTAGTCGTTATTCTCCTCTTGACGGCGAATTTCAATTAAAAAAAAGTCGTATGGAATTTTGTACTTCGAGAAAGAGCTGGAAAAGATCATCCTCGTTTTGTGAGCTCGGTATAATTGAAACTAATGGCGGTTTTTGTATGTGTGTGTGTGCGTGCAATCCGTCCGATCTTGTCTGGGCTGTAACAATCGGCGTGTCGCGAGTAAGTCCCACGTATGTGACCCCAAGGTCAAGGTCACATATAGAGGTCAAATGTAAACATGTCAAAATGGATCTTGTCTGGGCTGGCATTTTTTTGGGATTTGAAAATAACTTTGCACAAATATTCACCATGATGGTCACGTCTGTGAGGCAAAGGTCGAGGGATGTGTCAATCCCAGAGGTAAAAAAAAACACGAGGGAGCAGTGAAACCGCAGCACCCCTTAGCCTAAAGAAGTTTTAAAGCCAGGGATATTGAACAGTTGCACAGTCTTGTTTACAACATTAGGTTCTGTACAAGTTGATGTGCGGAGGGTTGTTTTGAAATGGTTTCATCTTGCTAAACATGTATTATTTGACATCTTGTTTTTGTATTAAACAGTACCATTTTACATATATTTACACTTGTGTTGTGGTTAAACATATTATACACGTACATGTGTAGAATAATTAATAAACTGTATTGCTCTGTGGAATACAGAATAAGAAATGGTGTGAGTAAATAAAATTACATTTACATTTGAATGAAATATAATACTTCTTGTTTTTCATTTCAAAATCATAATGTAAGGTTTTTGCAGGCTTTCTGTTTTGAGGCGCGCTATCACACTTCCCCACACATCAAGCTCTATCCAGACGTAGCATTGTAACACACGTTAATGTTAAATTTATGCCATTGGTGTAAATGGTATGCGCACACATTCATGCGAAATGTGTCAATCCCAAGTGTGCAATACTGTAATGACTATTACTTTTGTAACGTTGTTGTCAACATCAGTAAGTTGTTGCTAAATGTTGCACAAGTACCTCCTTAAATTAAAATCAATGTCAACAGTTTTAAAATGATTTAATTAGTTTTTCCAAAGCTGTGTACCTCGAACGAGGTATGGAGAGTGGGCCCCTATATAGAGCGAGGCCGTATATATACCTACTTCGAGGTACTGTGCCCAACCTGAATATATAGTTGAGGAATCTTACCCAGCGTTCGAAATTTGCGGTGGTCCGCTGGTCTGAGACCAGTAAAAAGTGTAACTTACAGGGGCACAACTTCAGTATACAGTGGTTACAGCATGCAAGTTTCATCAAATGTCCTGCGTTAGTTACAGAGATATGGCTTGGAAACAAAACGGCACAGACACACATTCAGCCTCGTCACAGACGACGATGATAGCAATACTCCTTAGCCAAGGGCCGAGGAGTAAAAATAATAAAAAAAAAATGGGTTTGTTTAATAAAGGGGTAGAAATAACTTGGCGCAAATATTCACCGCGATGATTCCATGTGTCGCGTCTAAGTCTCAAGTCTGGGACCCTGATGTCAAGGTCTTAGATAGAGGTCACATATAAAAAATGGATCTTGTCAACATTTATGACATAACTGAATCTGACATAACTGGATCTGTTGAAGATGAAGACACAGTATTTAGAGACATTCTACCAGATGTGAAGCAGACTCTTTTTGGAAAAAAGCTTCAGACATAGGCAACGATGCTATGGGTCTTGCAAACTTTGTTAGAACAGGAGTTCGGTTGAAAATAGAACTGACCGTGTTAATCTGTATACATGGTGGTATTTATTTAGTGAAGCCAGTAGTGTTACAAAATTATTTAGCCAAGGAAGAGATAGGCCCAATCCTGGTATGATTTGATTACTGTTTGACCATCCTGACATTGGCCAGTCACTCAGACGAGAGTAGACATTTGTATCTTCCAGGTATTACTTTTACTTGGACCTCTTTGTTGGTCATTACAGGAATGCAAAGGTATTGAGAAGACAATTTCCCCTACAGCTGTTCTGTGCCAAGACCGTTCACCGTTCACAAAAATATATTCTTGTATAAGCAGCGCTAGCCTTACTGGAGCAAAGACGAGCATATTTACATAAAGTTGCACACTGGAAAAGTTACACATATAAGAGATGTTTTATCAGACAAAATCACGGTTTCTAAGGAGGTGCAAGAGGAGACTGTCCATCTAATAACTGCCAACCAGCTGTAAATCAGCCAAACTATTTGATACTAGCAGCATTTACATTCATTTTCCAGAACTGTTTGAAAATACACATTATTAAAGATATCAGAATCCATCTTAACTAGCAATGAACAATCTCTGAATCGTCTCAATGACAACAATATTATAGGAGATTTCAACACCAACGCTGACAATACGCTCTAAACAACAATGTCCAGAATGTGTTATAGGTTGTACATCAAGCAACAACTAATGGCAATACAGCCATTTACTACATTGAAACTGATATTGAGATAGCAAAAATACAATCCGGAGCCTTGGAGACTACTATGGAGGGCACTTTTCATACCAAAATCCAATATGGCTCTTAATTTGTCCTCACCGGTGGTTGGCTAGAGTAATAAGTGTGGTTACAAAACGTTGAAAATTATAGGCATTCTACAACAAACCACGTCTCATATAACCTGTAGCGGTATGCTCGACCTGAAGATATTAGATCTGGCTAATATTACAGTTTGTGTCAAGAAAGTCCGATTCATTTATGTCGAGTAAAATGAGATCCGGGACACACTGCGTACAGTATCGAGGTGGTGGGTGATAGATGACTAGGTACAGACAGTCCAGGACAAAGCTGTTTAAGGTCGTTCGATTACAATATACAGTGTATATACCATGAAAAAAAACCCCGATAATATCAATGCAGGATTTACCAGCAGGTATCTGAGACTGTGAAGTATTGGCTGTCATCTAGTCTTACATTGGTCTTAACAACTATTTACCGACCGAAATCCACTCACATAGTTTAACTATTATATCTCGAAAAGAGAGACCATTATTCGTTGAAACAGAGTAACACATTTACGGATCAGCATGAGAATTGATTTGATTTAATCATATTTAATATTATAGAACCCTTGTGCTTCAATGGACGGCATGAGAAAAGGTAACAGAAAACACATTTTCAAATAAAGAAAGCATACATAAGCAGAATCACCATCTCGTTTTAGACAGGTGATTCATGACACATTGAGCGTTCTGGGTTCTCTTGTACAGTAAGCCATACTGCCATTAATCTAAAAGAAGACTCAAACTAGACGACTTTAAGCCGGACACATACCCCAGCTCTTATCAAGAAAGTGCGATTAATCTATCTCGAGGCAAATTAGATTCAGGGCACGTCGCATAGAGTAGGTGATATGTGTTACCAGATGTAGCACTCCGTGTTGAAAACTGCATCGGTGTTAATAGTTTTGATTTTTGATTCTAATATATTTCTTGTGATTAAATTTTGTACGTCGAAGTAGTTTAAACCTTTGACGTGTATGTGTTCTTTTCTTACAGGAATCAACGTTATCATATAATTGAATTTAATATCAGAACAGTATGATATTTTAAACTGATAAATTATGACATACTATAACATTATGTTTTTC
The DNA here is from genome assembly GCA_032466195.1 of Katharina tunicata. Lineage (NCBI taxonomy): Eukaryota > Metazoa > Mollusca > Polyplacophora > Chitonida > Mopaliidae > Katharina > Katharina tunicata. Next base: position 4,007 of record JAVFBZ010046749.1, read on the forward strand.
ATTGTTAATTGTTAAATTGGCAATTGTTCAATTTTGTACTGACCCCATTTTTAAAGATATTAAAACACAAAGAAGATGAAGAGTTATCCCATATTTACAATTAAACAGACAACCCCCAGATTACCATGTCAATCTAGATATTTTCTAAATTTTTATATATGATTATATATAGAAACGAAACGTTTGCATTACTTCATCCAAATTGAAGATGTCACATTTATTTAAGGATGCTACCCTTGTTCGACACACAACACAATCTAAGCGCAGATAAGTTCCGTACTATCCAGAACATGACTAGCTGTGGTGAAAGTGTTGTGTCATATTTCATATAATTTGGCTTCAAGCAGAAATACTATATTCATAAAGAAAAGCATACGGCGTGGAAATTTTTCTCATATCAAATCGGTTTAAATGGATTTAGATCGACTTAAAATTATCTTCTCTATAGCTTTTAAATATTATGATATGAAGAATTAAAAGCCTCTGTAGTTTCAAAACGTATAAATGTAGATTGTGAACCCGGTCAAAAACAGGGCAAATTCAGGATCACACCATATAGTCTACAACGGAGAATACCTCTAACCCGTCAAGGAGAAATGTTTCTAAATCTAAGCGTATAAACTAAGTATGATGTAGTCTCCTAGGCCAATTAGTGACGTTATAAGTGTTCTTGATAAAGCCAAGGTATAAAGACATTTTTCTCGGCATTATCCTCCCCTGATCAGCGTTGATCATGCTATCTGGAATCTTCCATGGATATTGGTTAGCCATATGCAAGCATTTGAGTGCATTGTGAAAGAAAATATAACGATTTGAAGTTAAGTCTACCTTGAATTTAGTTGTGAGGAGTAAAGCAAGGATGGTGACAGTGTCAAGTAAAGGTGCGATATCCTTTCAGTCATTAAATGATTCAGGGAATCAGGAACTCGCGATGTTTTAGGTCATGTCCCAGGACACCCTGTCCTGAGTAGATGGAAGTATATACAATTAGAGAAAAACAACTATATCATATCTTGAGGGTATTTAAACCCGTAGAAGCATGCAGAGGTATTGGTGTCGACTTAACGTTGCACATTGGAAACCGAGCAGAAAGCCAGAAACAAAACACCCAGCCCTTTCTTTACAGCCGCCGAGAAAAATAATAATGCCAGTGGGTCAAATGAAACTGACAGGACGCGTCTTCGAGTCGATTTAGCGTGGATTTAAATATGCACTGAACTGTTATTCCTCTTTGAAAAAAAAGGTAATGGAATGTTAATCTATGTTCAAGCATTGATCTATGTTCGTTTATTAACACAATATAACACAAAATAAAATAATATTTTCCTCTAAAGCATTCGTACGACTTTTCTGATAGGTTAAAACACTGAAAATATTATCACAATTTAATCTGCATTTAAAATAAAAAGAAACGCCTTTTATTTGTATTTGATTAAAAATAGGCTTTTAAAAATGGTTGATTCAGGGCACGGCAAAGCTGTTAGTCTGTCTTTTAATCTCCTTAGATATTGCGTGAGTAGATTTAGGCCTACTATATATTGATGTATCACTCCAGAAGAAGCAGATCATTCTATTTTACCAGGATTCATTTCATCCTGGAACCAAATAATGATGTCACTTTAGGTGTGCACTCTTGTAGATGATTGATACATTCGAGAAATTCTATTTCATATGAATAAGGATGAATATCAACTAGAATTTCATTTTTGCATATTTTCGCCACAAATACCGGCAACGCAAAGTCGTCATATAAGCGAAATACCCCTTGAGTACGACGTTAAACACTACTTAAATAAATATGCAATTTTATGCTGACGCATTTGTTCCCATAACACAGTACATCGAGCAGATTATTCGTTAAGTAAGACTTACAAATTGTAGAAAACAACATATACTTCGTTGACGTTAGTGTATTGGATTAATATTTTTATTCAGGTAGGAAATTAGATTACCATTATAATTAACTGTCCACTGTCCACTACGGGATTCATTACTTTTACTTGATAACTGGTGTTGCTCGTTCACCTAAATTCGCTGGCTAAGCAACTTAGACCGAAACACAATAGTCACTTCAGATCGAACTAGATATCCACACAGTTTGACGTCATATTTCAGTTAGATTTAATATACCTGATGACTATAGTTGTTATAGTGGGCGTCTCTGTCGGCTACCAATTTTTTTTTTACGGCAAGATGATTTCTCTTAGTATTTTTGCCATCTCTGAGGGCTGACTGTCTTCTGTTTAGGTTGACTTGGCTCTGCAAACTCCGTCTGGGAGACTGATATGTCGGCGTCAGTGGTCTTAAAATAAAATGTAAGATTTTAGAAGCATAATTAGGAGCACAATAAAGATTAGAAGCATAAGAAAATAAGAAAAGACAAATTTGATTATGGCTTGATGTGATACAATTCCATTGCTGCTCCTAATGTCGTTGGCTATTTAATATATATGATATATTATACTAAAGCATTGAAATAAAAATTACATGGCCCTCTGTTGGATTACCTATTTTTTTCATAATTGTTCATTATCCACAATTAGAATTCCATGCAACACCAACGTTAGACAGAAACACTATTGGAAGACTCCATATTCAGAGCATCTAGAGACTATTTGACGTCATATATAAATCCGGGTTCTATTTTCAGAACACAATTTATGTGATGAATGCTTTTAGCGACCGATATATTTAAAGGCTCCATCTTTTTTAACCTTGCCTTTGTTATCTCTCTAGCGGATGGATAGCTGTCTTAATTGACTTTGGCACACCAAGACAAAAACTTAGGATAACGAGTAAATGTAAATATCGATTATCTGCCTTTAACAACAAATACATCATTATGATTAAGGCAGGCAAATATATTGGAAAAATACTTATTCTTATTAAGAAACATATACGTTATATGGAATTTTGTAGCATACGTTTTGTATAAAACTTGTCGACGTTACTGGGTTTGCAATGATCTTTTTTTCAGAGAAAGGAAACTGAAGGTCACGGATCCTTCACTTTATAACAACAACAACAACAACAAATGAAGTTCATACAGGTTATTTATTATACGTTAATCTACCCCAGACGCCGGGCTGTCACTTTCCAAAACCAAAGTTGTCACGTGTCAGCGCCTTCGGTGTGTTTTCGTAGAACTTTGTGGTGCAAACAGGAGGCTTTATCAAAGATTTTCACGGAGCTTTTCTGTATAAGTAAATGGATTGAGTAGACATTGAGAAAGAGTTCCCACGCTCTCGTACAAAGACAGATAAAAGGCAATAAGTGTACAGTAGACAATGTTCCCTGGCGTATAAATTAACATTGTCAGTTCAAATTGTTCAAATTACAATAACCGGATAATTCAGAATGTAAAAGCGGTTTTATGTCGCCGTTATATCACGGAAAAGAATAAATGTCCGATATCCCAGTGATTATTGAAGTTCCACAGATCAGTATTTTCGTTTTTTGGATAACACTTTCTGATACTGAACAGATTCTAGTTCAGAAATTGTTGCAGGTTGAGACCCATACGGGAATCGAACCCACGACCCTCAGAGTCGCCAGCCACCCAAACCACTCAGCCATCCGACATTCTACAAAAATAGAAGGCTAGCTAGCTGGAGTCCAGATGGCGGACATTCACTACCCCTCTCATAGGTAGTTGACACAGCTTCCAAAGCTGATCACAATAGAATATTTTTGTGTTGTTTAGAAAGTGGCCGTTAACAGTATTTTCGTTTGTTGGGATAACACTTTCTGATACTGAACAGATTCTAGTTCAGAAAAGTTTGCAGCCTGAGACCCTTGCGGGAATCGAACCCACGACTCTCAGAGTCAGACACCAAGTTGCCAGCAGTAAATGCCGGCCACCCAAACCACTCAGCCATCTGACCTTCTACAAAAATAGAAGGCTAGCTAGATGGAGTCAAGATGGCGGACATTCACTACCCCTCTGATAGGTAGTTGACAGCTGGCTAGCCTTCAATTTTTGTAGAAGGTCGGATGGCTGAGTGGTTTGGGTGGCTGTAGAAGAAAGTCCGATTCACATTATCTGGGGGAAAATTTGATTCACGGAACGCTACGCATAGTATTAATTTGGAGAAAGTTTTTATCTATATTGCCGTTATAAAACAGCTCCAGTGAGTGCTGATTGGTCGCTCGATTTAAGGAAATATACCCTGGAGAAATCGATAATAATAATGCCAGATTTGCCGTCTATCTGTGCAGACAAGGCCTTGCGTGTACATTATGCTAAAACACGGCAAATTCAGGATCATATATAAAAAAAATACACATGGAAGATGGATGTATCGCCGCCGATAGATTTTAAATGAAATGTAAGATTTTACCTTAATAACGAGATAAAATCTATATCAAATAAGTGAAATCAACAACAACACGTCTGTGGGTATTATCTTGATAAAAGACACGCTATTTCAATATCCCTGTGTCAGTGCTTACCGTAGAGAAAGATTCGTTCTACCGTGAGCCTCTGTAGCACAGACGGCTACAGCACTGGCCGTGCTGGAGTTCGAATCCCGGTGGAGGCAAACAAAAGTTTCTGGCCCGACATTTATAAAAGATTATATTATGCTAATTAATAAGCATTAAAATAAAGATGACATGTGCTCTGTTGGATTAACTACTTTAACTTCCTTATTGTTTGTTATCCCAAGTTAGCAGTCCAAGCGACACCAAAGCTAGACCGAAACACAATGGGGATAGACTCCATATTCAGAATATCCAAAAACTGTTTGACGGCATATGTTAATCCGAATTCTATTTTCAGAACCCACTTTATGTGATGAAAAGTGTGCCCACGTGTTGTCAAATTGCTTTTAGCGAACAATTTATTTAGAGGTGCCATCTTTTTAACCTTGCCTTTGTTTTCTCTTTGGCTGTCATAGCTGTCTTCGGTCTAAATTGACTTTGGCTCACCATCACAAAAAACATCCTAACGCGTAACTGTAAATATCGCTCAACCGCCTTAAACATTAAACACATTCTTATGGTCAAGTCAGACAAATATATTGGAAAAATACGTACATGTATATTCCTCAAATAAATCTCGTTGGACTACTGAGCCCCCTTCACTGTGCCTGGAATAGGTTCGATCCCCCCTGTGGAACTTAGCGAAGTTTTCCGGTGGCTGCGGAGTTCGCGGGGTGAGTTTTACGAGGTGTCTTCCCGGTTTTTCACCATACACCGGCAACGCAAATTAATAATTTATACTTAAGAATAAGTCGTCATCCAGGTGAAATACTCTTGAGTACGACGTTTAACATCAAACAAACAATCAAATAAATTTCCTGATATAAAATTTTGTAGAAGTGTAAATCTTGATAACTATCAACGTTAATGGACATCTAATATTCATCCTACATTGTTTTGTAACAGTAACGTGTTCAAGTGTGGCATGATATTCTTTCAGAAAATGGAATCCTTCAATTTTTAACAACATCAACATTTGACCAGCCTTAATCCCCCCGTCCAAGAAGAGGCAAAAAGTCAGGGCAATTTATTTGACATTACTCTACCTTAAATGCCGGGCTATCAATATCAAACAGTTTACTTGCCATTGACTTTTCATTTTGTTATCATATAACTTTGTGGCGCCACCACGAGGCTTTACGTTAAGAATTCTTAACATGTAACTTTTCTATATAGGTATGTGGACTGGGTAGGCATTGAGCAAGATGTTCAAGATCTCGATAAGTGGGACAAAACGGAACGATCTCAACTCTACAGTAGATATTGTTCGTTGGTGTTGGCCTATTAGGTATTATATTACCAGCTCGAGTGGTCTTCATTACTTTAACTGGTTATTTCAAAATGCAAGTTCGGTTCTATGAGGGTTGATGTCACCAAGATATCCGATGTCCGAGAAAACCCAGTGATCGTCCAAGGAATATGGGGACATGTTTGCACACATCTTTCAATTTACTCCCCGGCTACGTCTATAATTTATAATGATTTCTGAAACTGCTTTTCGAACCAGAACTAATTAAAAGAATATAAATCATACGATAACGTGTACTAACGATAGAAAGCTTATTTTCGTCCGATTATAAAACAACTTTCCTTTAGTTTTCAAAAGTTTTTGTTAGGCTGAGTTATCGGCATTCAAAGTTAAATCACTCTACTAAACGCAGCAGAGCTGTTTGGTTTGCCATTGTGATTGTAAACATGGACCCCAGTTAATTTTTAGCTAATCAGAATAAAACGTTTTCGAAGGCTATGGAATAGCTTCTATACTGTAGCTTGAAATCTTATCGGCTGGTTGTTATTAAGAAGCGTTATTTTTACATAACTTCGATGTTATATCATATATACATTTGTGCTCAAGTCTCAAGGTAAAAACAAGAAATAATGGAAACGACTAATGGATGAGTGTTGACTGAGGCCACATAA
>JAVFBZ010046760.1:0-10407 GCA_032466195.1 Katharina tunicata
AAAATAAAATGAAACAATCCTATTTACTGCATTTATCTGGTGTTGATTTCAAGTGCCATGTATTAGTTTGTTTCATTCATTTTACGTCGTACTTAAAGGTACTATATCGCAGAATTCCGGCCAAAAATCGACTGAAACAAATTTAACTGTTTTTTTTTATATTTTTCTAATACGGCCCAAAGCATAAGCTTTCAGAAAATATTAACCTCAAGAATGTGTGATATACCGTATTAAAATCATAATAAAGTTTGTAAAATCTATAATGCGAGGTTGCTATTTTCTGAAAGCTTATACTTTGGGCCATACTAGAAAAATATAGAAAACCTGGTTTAATTGTTCAGTCGATTTTTTGCCAAAATTCTGCGATATAGTACCTTTACGGTTATTTCCCTCATAATGGCCACATGCCAGTCCATTGTCTAAGCCGTCCACCTTGGTCAGCCTGATGGCCATTACAACCAGTTAATTATAGCAATTATATATTATACAATTTGGCTTCCCCCTGAGGACATTAAAGTTGTTTGTCATGTAGGTTGATATGATAAGGGTTCATTGTTTTACTTAAGGCTGTTCCACTGAGATGACGGCTGCCAGTCTAACGTGCAAAAGAAACCAACTTAAACCACACTTGCAACACACAATACAAAACAGGACACCACAAGAAATCGGCTTCCAGGTTCCCCTTACGTAAGAGAGCTCCAGGGATATGAAAATCCCTCCCCGCCCCCGCTTCAAGGAAACTTTAACATAAGATTAAATGTCCTTTGAAATGATCCCTCATTTGACAGCATGCCAGCCCAATTAGTGAGGGAAACCAGTCTAAATGACACAGGCAACACAGTAGACACCACAGTACATCTAAAGGCAAATGAAATTCGCTCAGTTGCCCCCATGTTTGCTTGTGTGTTTATGTGCATACAGCGGTAAAAAGGTTTTCGGCGAACAAAATGTTTGATTTTGAGGCATATTCATACACCTATCACGACCGAGCTTACTAATTTCAGTTAAATTACGGGAAATTAAGCTAGGTTTTGCCGATTGCCTGTATAGTGGACAGACAGATTCCATGTGCTTTATCCAAGGGAGATCATCCACCTGAAGATTTACCCACAGAGCCCGGCACAGCTTGTCAACACTTACCGTTCTCTGTCTGTATCATTCTCCGTCGCAAACAGAAACGTTCTCATCATTTTCTCAGGAGGGACCAGTTTAAAAGCGTGTCTCTTACTGGCATTAACATCGCTGTCTAACTGGTAACCATGGAGATGAGCCACACCTTAAATAACAAAAAGATATAGGGAATATAACACAAAATCACGACTCCGAGACATGAGAGTAGTCAGTAAAGAATGATGTCAAAATAAACAAACATCAGTATTCCATAAATTTCTTCCAAACTTTCTACATGGGGCAAGTCCTACCACAAATGCCTTCATCAATTATTTTATTTTCTTGGTGTTTAACAAATCAGCTTCCTAATGCCCCTTAGCTCAGATAACACCAGGGCACATAGCACTTCAAACCCCACCAAGTAAAATAGTTGAGCTGAGCCCATACAAACCCTGTGCACTGTATGATCCAATGCCCTTGTAGTAGTAAATACAGGCGTCTTTGAGGACACCGTATCGTTTCTTCCACCTCTTCTTACTGTCCCCCATCTTGTACAGGTAACCAGTACATTCAGGGTTACGTATAGACAGGGCGGGAATCCCTACATTATTGGAGGTCACATCCAGCCAGGACTCGGTCTGAAAATACACAACAATAACTATTGCTTGAAAAGCATTTCAGGGACCAACAACACACCAGAATGTATTTGTTTGGCTAGTTTTTAACACTGCACTCTAGGGTATTTCACTTACACTTTCAAGACTTGTGTTAAGTTTACCACAATCATATAAATGGACAAGTTCTAACTTTCCCACAGGATTAAAGGTACAATTTTCTCAGCTTGATAATGGCTTGACCTCATACAAACGGTTATTTCAGTCGTATTACAGTGCCCTAGAGCAATGGGTAAAGGTATCCACCCTTGTTGTCACTTGCCACAAAGACAATAAATGTATATATTCATTTGATTGGAGTTTAACATCGACTCAAGAGTAATTCACCTACAGGATGACTTTGCCTTGCTGGCCGGAGCAGAAACCTTGCCCCATAAACTCCCCAGCCAACCAGATAACTTTCTCTATATATCTATGGTGCACAGCGGGAATCTAACCTATTCCGGGCAAAGACAATACAGAAAGCCGCAGCACCATCACAAACCAGCTTCCTGATGAAACTTAGCTAAGAAAGCCCAAGGGCACAAGAATCAACTCACCAAAGACCCAATCAATAAGTATGCCACAGGTCGACAATCTGGCTCAACCCTATTTGACACATTCAAGCCCATTCAGCTCAAAATTTAACAAAATTTGCTCAGTGTTAAACTTTATGCCTATACTAATTAAAATTGTTCTGCAAGAATATTTGCATTTTTTATTTATTTATTGTTTCCTAAGGTTGTATAGAAAAGATTTCTGTGATTAACAAAAACAAAATTTAAGAAAAAATGGGCACGTTTTTTTTCAGTTAAAGGTCTATTTTAGTGGAAAACCTAATTTAATTGACCAGTTATACATGTAGCTATTGCAGTTCGAGGAATAGAACTAAAATATACACTGTATTTTTTTCTGTGTAATAATTTTAGAATTATTAACATATGGATTTTCACTAAATTTGCATATTTGTAATTTGGGAATCTAAGCTTTTTTAAAAATTGAAGATTATATAAGGTCCTGATTAAAATTAGTCTTGGTAAACATGGCTAACGGATTTGAAAAAACATTTTACTAAAAATCGACCAAAGGGTCCAGGAAAACCTTAAAGACGCCCAAAACTGACCAATGTGCAACCACGGAGCCATGGCTTAGCAGAGTCGTTTACGAGTGGGACACAATATTGACAGGTAGTTTAACAGAAGAGTATTGTTTTTTTGTTTGATTGATGTTTAACGTTGTACTTAAAGGTATTTCATTTATAAGACGACGGATTATCCACTTCTTAATCTGTTCTACTCAATACGGCGGAAAACCGGGAGGAAACCTCGTAAAAACCGCCCCCGCGATTGCCGAAGTCACCTCGTGTGACTCCCTCATATACCTCAGGTTCACTGGGAGACTGGAACCTGTGCGGTACATCGAAGGAGGATCTGCAGTCAGACGCGCTAACCACTGAGCCACGGCGCAGGCCCCCAGAAGAGTATTGTCTATATTTGTCAGCTGGTTGGTGTTTAACACCGTACTCACCTTTACTGAAGATTGGGCAGCAGCTGTCATGCCATTGGCCCATCTGAAGCAAAGGGCAACATGTTATAATACAACTCACAATATCCAACTCAAATACAATAATAATAATATTTTCTTTCTCTACATTTATACAAAAATATAATAATGTTATGTATCTGGAATTTCCTTATGTTATATTTATAACACAGGGATTTTTAATAAACTGCCGCCTACTTTGAAAGTTATTGAAACCCTTGATAACATATTTTAATTTTGTTTGAAACATTATGCTACATGAACTATAACCAAAACTTAACAATAAAATTGACTTAAAACTCAAAATGCTGTAATCAATGTTATTTCACTCATATGACGGCGTTTCAACCTGAAAGGTGAAGGAAAATCACCCAAAGAACACAGGCAACATAGAAGATCCCACAATACAGATACAGGGTGGAAAACATGGACATCATGACCAAATTGGCTTCCTGATGCCCCTGAGCTCAGAATGCACCAGAGCACTGGATGATCTTGACCAAATGACTCAAATTAATTAATTTTTATTATTTATTTGATTTGGATTAAATGCTATTCTTAAGCCCAATAAGAGAAGAATATCACCCTAAACGATACTGATTGTTTTGTTTGATTGGGTTTTTACGCTATACTTTAGGTTATTTAACTCGTATGACAAGACGCCTGCTCAATCGGTGCAGAAAACCACCCTAAATGATGCTGGCACCACACATGACACCACAGGACACCACAACAAATCAGCTTCCTGATGCCCCTTAGCTCAGAAAGCAACAGGCCATGCACAGGAAGTTGTTGCCAACCATACACTGAATACAGTTGCAAACACATCCTTCACAGATTACCTCTTACGACTTTCTTCTGACTCCGCAGCAAAGAAAAATGTCTTTGCCCCAAATTTCTCAAGTTTGAAGGAGTAGTCTTTGTTTGTCTCCAAAGCCTTTGAGACGGAATAATTACACAATGGTATAGCTCCTAGGGGGTCCTTACACTACAATCAGAGATCAAACAAACAAAATTTCAAATTGAATTCGCTTTAATCATTCATTTGATTGGTGTTTTATGTCGTATTCAAGGGTATTTCACATATTGATGACTTTCCGTGGTTGTAAAAATGTGAAATCACTTAAACTTTAGCTCTGCTGGAAAGATAATATTTTTCCTCCAATGCCCAGAGCGTAATAATGAATATCAGCTAGAAACATACTGCTCGCTTGTTCATCTGATTTCCCACGGATTTTTTGTGAAATCTATTATGATTTTTACATGTCTAAGAAAGTTTTACTTTTTCTTTTTCGTTTCGTTTTTCGAGTGTGATCAATGTAGAAGAACCATGGATCACATCAGTAGTGCAAATAACTAAAGCGAAAATGGGGGAACGGTTAGCTGTCAAAGCTCTTCTCGTAAATTCTGTCTAGTAATAGTAAAAAGATTCTTTTTCTTCCAGTAACTGGATTGCAACCAGGGACTCCGGCTAGCACTGCCAGCGCTCTAACAAACTGAACTAATGAGGCTCAAACTAGAGCGGCCAAATTTTCGTCCATGTAAAGGCCACGAACCCGTCTATACGGTAATAACTGACACAGGGACACTGAAATAGCATTTTTTTATCTAGACATTTCCCACAAATGTATTGTTTTGTAAATGTATTGTTTTGGGTTATTCCAATAATCTGGTTCAGGCATATGAGCCTCTGTAGCTCAGTCGTTTAGAACGCAGGCCATGCTACATGTAGACAGAGACCAGACTTCGAATCCTGGTGGAGGCAGGCAAACTTCTCTTTCTCTACATTTATACATTAATATATTTATTTATGCAAGTGGTACAAAATGTACACTCACACTCTCAGACTTGTAGTAGTAGAGACAGTTATCTTGTCGCAGAACACACCATCGTTTACGCCAGAGCTTGATCAACCCAGAACTGGCGAGCTTTGTAAGATACCCGGAGAGCACAGGAGCTTGTAAATCTCGACTGTGTAAGATGTCACTCTGGCCGACTGTTATGGTCAATGAGTCGGGGTCTACAAACAAGACAAGAAATTGATGTATCCATTGATTGATTTATTGCATCAGTGTTTTAAGCTAGCAGAGAAAAGCCAACTAAAGGGGTGTATTCCAACAGAAGATATCGACTCTGACACAACCATAAAATGTGAAGTCACTTTGTTTTCCCTGTTGGAAAGATAATGTTCCACCAGTGCTATAAAGTATGACAGCATGCATATCATCCGGAAACATTCTGCCCTTAGCCAGAGGGCTCTTGCCCAAAGGTATTCCACTTATGTGACAGCAGTATTTTCCAACAGCAAGTATTGACAGTGACATCAAAAACAGTGAAACTTGTATCATCTGACATGTCACGGAACTGAGAGTTGTCAGTTCAGACGAGATGTCAGTCTTTTTTAAGTCACAAACGCACCCAAAATTTGGATTTTAAAACTAATTCTGTTTGCCTTGATTTTTACAAGATTTGATGTTTGTTCAAAAATTAAAACAGTCACGTTAAAATAAAAATTATTCATTGGGTACAAAGTTTGTACAAAGTTTTACGGACCAGGAAAAATCTAGCAGTTATTCGATATTTAACGGAAAGAGGGATGGCCATATTTGCATTGTAATGGGTATGGCTAACACAGTTGACTCTGAGTGACGTCGTTACATCAAAGATGTAGCAGCAGATTGACACATTTCCAATCAAATTTCTGGCAGAATTTTCAGGTTTTTTGCACCTTTTAAACTAACTTTACCTTCAAATGTGGGGGTAGAATTAATGGAATACCTCAACCTTTTACTTTTTGATAAAAAAATATATATATAATTCATGTGATTCTGTGAAAACCCAAAATACAGAATATTTTGGTGCGTATGTGACTTTAACATAGAAAACGACAGAAATCGGACCAAGCAACAATGTCAAAGCAACAGTTGAGACAACATGTCAGTATACTCAAATGTGGTTTTAGACAAGTTTCACTTTTCAATTAATTCCGATTGGCTAATTTTCCCGGGAAACAGATTACTCTGGGGGAGGGTCAAATAATTTTATCCTCTTCCTGAAGACGTGTACATATAACTCAGATATCACCAAATTCAAGGTCAACATTTGTCCATCATAATTTAAAATTTAATTGAATACTTAATTATTCTTTCTGTAGGTTACCAGACTGATTCCCAGAAAACTAGATAGCTCAGATGTGCTGTCACTTACTTTGTTGAATGAGGCGTATTATTTCATCATGGCTGGCTGCTAGCACATTGACTTTGTTTACTGAGATCAGTATATGACCAGCGGTGACACCTGCATACTCGGCTTTACTATCTGGAAACACAACGATACAATATTGTGGTTAAAGTTCTCTTTACAATAAGTTTGTTTGTTTGTTTGATTGGGAAAACAAAGATAGCAACATGAAAAACAGTACAAAACATTAACATAACAGGAGACCACAACAAGCCCCTTAGCTCAGAGAGCACCAGGACACAGGACACTCCCACCCAACCACCCACTTTTTACAATAAGACGATAGGCCACAAAAAAGTATGCAAGACATCTGAAGAAACAGCATTTAAGGAGCAGGAGACCTGTAATACAAGAAAGGCATGTTCCTTTGATTGGGACTTTACTTTTGAAAAAAACTATTTTCACTCACATGAAGATATGTAATGGTTTTCACTAATTGGTGTTAACGGCCAGGTGAAATTTATAAAAATATATAAAGTATTTAATTATTATTCTTTATATAGTCTGCTTTGATCTCAGTTGGGCAAAAATCAACTTCTCTTCATCTGTATAGACCAAATTAAAAGGCAATAGCTGTATAATAAATATATCACGGTTGAATATCATAAAAACAAACCTGGTATAACAGCGGATATAACTGCAGGATGACTGTCCAAAATATGGATTCCGAAATCTGCGTTGCTGTCATCTTTTTCCATTGTGATAGTCAACTCATCTTCTGTTAATCAAACAGAAACAGACACAGAGTTACACCAGGAGAAAAAGAATATTAAAACATCTTCGGGTGTTTGTAGATTTATTGATTGGTTGGTGCTTAGCCCCGGGCCCAAGGTTATTTCACTTTTGGCAGCGGAATTTTCCAACAGTAAATAGCCAAACTAACACAACCATAACATGTGAAGTGGTTTGCTCCAATGGAAAATAATGTTCCTCCAATGCTAAGTATTTATTTGTTTATTTGATGGGTTTTTTAAGGTCTTAAGAGTATTTCACATATTTGATGCCTTTGTGTTGCCAGTGTTTGGCGGAAAACCGGGAAGAATGTGTAAAAGACTGTCCAATCCCATAGCGTCTCACCAATAGTTAGTGAAGTTTGTTTGACTTGGGTTTTTACGCAGTACTTTAAGTTATTTCAACCATATGACAGCGTGCCAGACCAATAGGTGAAAGAAACCAGCTATAAAGACAATGGCAATAGACAAATGGACTAGGACAGGACACAAAACTAGACACTTCTTGACACCCCTAAGCTCAGATTGCACGAGGGCACAGGAGGCTTCCACCCAACCCACAACCGATGACTGTCCAATCCAATTGCGTCACACCAATAGTCTAGTTTGGTGAGTGACTTTGTATTATTTACTCTAAAATGTCAAAAAGAAATGTGTTTGATTGATTGGGGTTTACCGTTTATGCTATACTTAAAGTTATTTCACTCGTATGACAGAGTGTCAGCCTAATGGGTGGAGGGAACCACCCTAAACGAAGCTGGGAACACAGAAGACACCAAAATACATTACAGCATAAAAAACAGGACACCACAACAGATGGGCTTCCTGTTTCCTGTTAGCTCATAGAGGACCCAACCATCCGCAAGAAATGTGTTAAATACCATAATATTTGGTGGACATTCGGTAGAACTGCTGCTGGCTGTCTTGGCGCTGAACGGAGCACTTTCGCAGGTATCTGAACTTATTCCGGAATTCTGACTCGGATGCTGTGGTTGTCACTGAATCGGTCTTTCTGTGAGTTTTGGTAAAAACTGAACTGTCATCTTCAAATACATCATCTGGAATAGATAAGATTGCCTGTTTGATGGGAGTTTTCTGTCATACATCGCAGTTTTTTTCTTTTACTTATATGACGGCGCGCCAGCTCGATTGGTTAAGGAAACCAACCTAAGCGCACCGGCAGCATAGAAGACGCCACAATTGTTTACAGGACAAAAACAGGACACCATGACAATGTGGCATCCTGATGCCCCTTAGCTAAGAGAGTACAAGGGTGCAGAAAAGATAAGAAATACAGTCTTTTTAGAAAATACATGGCCATGTGCAACTGCAAGTGTGTTTGTTTGATTGGGGTTGTGGTGTCCTGTGGTTGAGGTTATTTAACTCCATTGATGGCGTGTCAGCCCAGTAGGTGGAGGAAACCACCTTAAACCAATCTGACACTATTCAGGTGTTAAAGACAAACAAATGTTTTGATAGTTTGTTTGATTGGGTTTTACACCAAAACTAAGGTTATTCACTCATTTCACTGCCAGCCAGCCCAATCCTATAAGGAAACCACTCTCAAAGAGCACCAGGGCACAGGAAGTCTTCGCCCAATCATCCACAATTATTTTTTTATGATTTTTTTTTGTCACTGATTTAAATTAATGATGTAATTCAAACAACACTGTTAGAATCCATATAACATGTTGATCAATGTGTTAATCAATTAAAATAGAAATACACTACAATCACATTAACACACTCAAACAATCATTTTTCAAACATTGGACATGTTGAGACTTTTGTTAAAAGAAAAATGAAAGCAATGTATATCTTAATTGAATCTACTTTTCTTCAAAAACGTTCTGATAAGAATTACAACTCATTGCTTAAAAACGGTCTTAGACTCTAGATGGAATGTTATGCGGGAAATAAACCAGAAGTTGTCGTCAAAAAAGTCTACTTCAAGGTATCGAAGAACGAATACATTAATAGCATGTAAAATAACCCTAGTAAAAAAAAACAAGCTTTGAAAAGTCTGTGTTGACATAACATATGTGTTAACATAAAGTCAATATTATGACTATTTTCTTATACTTTACCTTCTTTGCTTACAGCATCTTGTGCAGACGGTTCGATTGTTGTTGTTGCACCATCAGTGTTTGCATCTTCCCCATCTTCAGTGATCGTGTATGGTAACCCAGGCAACGTCAGCGTCCCATCTTCTTCCACTTTAATCCAATGAGAGTTACGATGACTCTCTGCATACACACCTAAAAACAGAAACAAATATGTGTTTATTTGATTTGTGTTTAAGGGTGTGTAATTATGGTGAATTTTGACTGCATGGCTGGGTTGTTCAATGGCTTAGAGTCGAAACTGCATTGAGCCACCAGTGTCCATGTGTTTTGTGGGAAACGAAGTGGAACCCCGGTACAAAAACATAAGGCATGAGGTATCTCTGGACCGTCTGCAAGCTCGAAACAACTTTCCTTTTTTAAGGCCAACCAGCGGGATTAAACTAATATTTGAAGCTTGTGGTGTTAATCAAAATATCTTTATTCAAAGGTCAACAAGTAAATGGGGTATAACTATACCAAATCAACTGAATAAAACAGCTAAATTGTGAACACTGGCAATGTTTTACTGTAACAGTACATCGATTGTTTTGTGTGACTGGGTTTTATGCCGTACTACATGTTAGTACACTCACAAAGTCATAACAGTGTGACAGCCTAATAGAACCACCCTTAACAAAAGTGGCAACATACAAGACATTTACAGGACGATATACAGGACACCCCAACAAATTGGCTAAAAATAATTTATTTATTTGCTTGGCGTTAAACGTCGAACTTGAGTATTTTACTTTAATGAATACTTTGCATAGCAGGTATACAATAGAGAACCAGAGAGAAACCTCGTGAATATTACCCCGAGATCTCCTCAGCATCCAGAAACCTTACACAACTACATTGTAAGGTCCATGTGGGGGATTCAAACCTACTCCGGGTACACTGAAGAGATCCAACGCTCAACCAACTACATGTAAGCCACTGGAAGTGAAAATACATCAGGCCTTATTTTTTCAAAAATTAGCGTAACCGAAACACCGTGCGCGTGAATTTACGTCTGCGTAACCGATC
>JAVFBZ010046771.1:0-10406 GCA_032466195.1 Katharina tunicata
GCCCTTTTGCACTTTCGACTTTTATGATAGACTGTGTAAAGGACGACAGCGCGTATGGCCGCTATCGGCTTCCATAGTTTACACATTTTACTTATTCTGCACATTTGTATAGTCCTACCGTTTTGGTTTCGCTACGTATATACATTTTGTGAATTATATATATGTTATTTTTATCTGCAAGAAAATAAACATAAATAAATTATGGCATAGAAAGTCCACCATAAAATGCTAAGACTTTGCCAATTTAAATCAGGTCGGCCCTAAACATGACGCTTTTGTTATTTGGACGATTGCGCATATTTTGACTGAGTCTGATTTTTGATATGTCGTTAATAGCGCTCCAAAGCCGGATTTTATCACATTATACAGCTAAAGCTAATAGGCCTTTAGCTAATGAAAACTTTACTGCAAAGGGCGATAACTATTGATCCTGGTAGGCCTACATTCGTACTTGTTTACCCAGATGTTACCCACAAATGTTTTTGTCGTTTTGGGTTATATTGATAATCTGGTTCCGGCATGTATATATATTTATTTAATTGATGTTTAGCAATATACTACATGTAAGTTTATGGCACGGTCTTACCAGTCCTGAAATGATAACCGCTGCTTTTATAACAAAACTACGACGTTATTGCAAGCATTTGGCAATCGGCAAAACCTCATGTGATTTTTCGTTATTTCGCTGTCATCACTTAGCTCGGCCGTAGGTGTATGAATATGTATCACTATATGGTACATTTTGTTCACCGGAAGCCTATTTGCCGCCGTGTGGACAATGAACGCGTAAGAAAATATAGGGTAATTGAGCGAATATATTGTGGCTTTAGATGCACACTATTTAGTTTAGGAGTAAATTATGTTCCGAATGTAACACAAATGGAAACTATGGAAAATGTCTACACTGGCAGTTTGACCCACAGGCTGTGAAAAAAGTTCCGGTAAAAATAGCGATGATCGTATCACGTCCGAGATGATGTGCGCAGTACACTCGATGTCTTCCAAGTGAGCATTTGGTGGAAAACCGGGGAGACCGGTAAAAAGCACACCACGATCTCCACAGCGACCATTGACTCTTCCCTTTTATAACGTATTTTAGGATAGGTGTGGGCTGGGTTTCAATAGTTTAATGTGTAATCGAGATTCGTCGAAGTTCTTATTTCTAATGCATATATATAAGCGATATTAAAATGGTCACAATCAACCAATCGTAACCCTAAATATAACCCTGAAAATAATTTTAATACGATGATGTATAGCATATAGGCCTTTGTTAACCTCTCCTTCGTCCCATCCCCCAAGAAATACTCTGACGTAGATTTTAAGATTCAGAAATACAGTTATATATTCGGTTATCGCGATACTTTGGCTAGAGCAGATAGATACAGAAGCTGTAATTGACAGAAAAAACGTTTACAGAAAAAAAACCGGTTGTGCACCACCAATCACTGACCCGGAAATTACTGCCAGTGTTGCAAAACTTAGTACAGAATTTGAACTGGTTGCCAATACTAAAATCCAACCTAATCTCACCATCGCAGAAAGACAGTCTATCTCTAAGCTTTGTCAAAATCGATATATCGTTATTAAACCAGCTGATAAAGGGTCTGCTGCGATTATAATGGCAAGACAGGATTACATAAATGAGGCAAAGCGCCAGTTGAGTAATCTTGACCATTAAAATACTAGATAATCAAATTTGGCCGGAAAACAGGATCAATTTCAACGAAATAATTCTGTCTTTAGAGGATCGAAACACTACTAGACAAGGCGATTATCTAATAGCGGTACGGGAATCCAAAAATATACATTTTACATTCTGCCGAAAATCCCACATAAACCACGGGAGAAATGGCCTCAACCGTCTGTTCCCCCAGATAGGCCTATACTATCAGACTGTGGTTCTAAATCTTGCCACATTTCAGAATAAATTGATTTCTATCTCAAACCAATCGCCAACAGGCACCCAAGTTTTATAAAAAAAACACAGATGACTTTCTGAATAAGTTATCTGAAATTCAGGTTAATGAAGACGTCATATTAGTGACCCTGGACGTCTACGTACGTATACCAATATCGATATTGAGACAGGCCTTCTGTCTGTTGAAAATGCTTTCCATATAGGTATCCCAATCCACGCCGTCCATCTACTGTGGTACTGAAACTGTTGGAACTCAGTTTGAAATGTAATGATTTCGAGTTCAATGAACGAATACACCAGCAAACAAAAGGCTGTGCTATGGGCTAGAGATTCAGTCCCAATTTTAAAGAGTGGGAACATAAAGCTCTTGGAAAGTGTGGTAAACAGCCCCTGTTGGACTGTAGATATTTGGATGATATATTTATCTTTTAGCAGCTTTCTAGAGATGACCTAAATCTCTTCATCTCTACTTTAAATCAACATGATCCAAATATTCATCTTCAACCTATACTATCAGCCTGGCTAGAGCAGATTTTTTTGGATGTAACAGTCTACAAATGTATTAATTTCGCTGTAACAAGGATGTTGGATTATAAGGTATTATTTAACCTTCGGATACCAATCAACTACTCCATGTTAATTCCTGTCATCCGCCACACACTTTTATGGGAATTATTGAATCCCAAATAATAAGGTTTCATAGGAATAGTAGCACCCTCGCTTTCTTCAACGAAACCTGTTCTGTTCTCTTTAAGGCTTTGAAACAGAGGATATTCTTCGCAACTTTTTCGCAAGATTCAATCTGAAACCCTCAGAAAACTGAACAGTTATAATGTAGACCAATCTATAGAATTAGTACCTGTACGAAGACATAGGAATCAACCTGTAATATTGTCAGGCAGGTCTACCAAATGTATGAAGACTAGATGTAAGCTAGACTATTACATACCAAAGAGAGCTTTTTTCGTCGGGGAACAAACTAAAAATGTATATCATTTGGCAGATGTTTTAAACTGTGATTCTGAAAATGTTGTTTACCTCATCACGTGTAAAAAGTGTCTGAAACAGTATGTTGGAGAAACCAAAAATCCTCTTAGGTTAAGAGCCAACAATCATTTGAGTTCAATCCGATTACAGGTGATTGCCTCCCCAATAGGTGAATATGTCTCCCTTCTGGGCCGTTCGGTCATAGATCATTTTGAAATTCAGCCGATTGAAAAAAATCCTGTTTTTCCTTCTGAAGAGGAAACCAAACGGAAACGCTTGGAAAGAGAAGCTCATTGGATTAAAACACTTCCAACGTTGTATCCATTGGATTTCAACCTTGGACCAGGTAAAGAAGGCTCAAGGGTGGACATTATTCCTTTTGTATTTCAATAAGACCAGCCTAGCACCAGGTTTGCAAATCTCCTTATTTTACAGGAATATCAAAACCGTGTACCTAAAATGATTAAACCTTTACCTATCATAGCGGACAAGAAGAACAAAACTCTCAAGGACGTCTTGGTAAGGACGAAACTCCCTTCTGTATCAGATAACCCTTAACTGCCCTCATCTTTATTTGGTAGACTAAGGGGTTTACTGCTAACTACTAAACAATACATTTTTTCAGGTGGTGCTTATTTCCACCCATACGTAAATATCTATGTGTGCTACATATTCGCCACATATTTATTTTCAAAATTGACATGTATTGCCTTTTCTCAAGATGCGCCTTTAAGTTATCCAGAAGAACTCGAGATTCTAGAAACTTGTCTCTGAGAATTGATCCAGAACATGAGACGATTTATCGGATTTAATTAGTCGATATCCCTGTGCCAGGATATTTATCTCCTAAATGCAAATATTAAATCTGCGATGATATTTTCCACAGACCTATACAGGTATATAGTTAAATAACAGCTGGGATAGGCCCATATTGCTGCCCTTCACTGTTTTTGTCCGTCTCCTTCTACTAGCTTATCTTACATCTTAAATGGAAGACAAATTGTGCAAGCCACCACTATAATTCGAGCCCAGAATTTCTGACTTACCATATATCATGCAAGTTGTTTCAGAAAGACATAAAACCTTAACTAAATTCCTTGCTCCATTCACTTTCTGTGGTTTTACACTCAATGGCATTGTAAGTGGACTTCATAGTACAATGTATCTTAATATAAACCCATGGGTAGGGCCTACTATTTGCCCAGCTCAGCACTTACCAATTAAAGAAATAGTGGTAAAAAATCTGCCACATAAGGAAAAACTATGCTGGTTTGAAAGCAAGAGCAGTCACTATGTTTTGTCAAATTGCCTTTTTATAGTTTTGTTTCGTTTATGAAAACAGTATTTTTTTTATACTGGTATAGGTTTCATACTGGTATATAGGAGACATGTAAATTTATAAAGAGACGCGACTGCATTTTTCGTATATAATATTTTATTAAAAGAAAAAAATGAAGATGTCGCCTACGCCGTTGTATATCGTTCGCTCCCTACTCGGTCGGAACCGACTGGCGTCTTGAAAAGACTTTCAGCGGCGCTTTTACAAGAGAAACACAAAACACAAAGAAATGAAACAAAGAATTATATATAGGCCTACAATCAGAATGTTATCCGAGGAAGCTGCTTAATTTCTTTTATGATAAAGAACCGATGGATTCATTGGAGAATTCGGTTGGAGCAACATGCATATCCCCCAAAATTATAGGCACTTTTGTATACAATTGTTTCTTTAAAATTCGGATAACCATTTTCATTGTTTTATTTTCTAGTAAAAACACAATCAAGGTAATGCGTATATTCTTCTGATGTATGCTAAATGTACTTATTTAATGGATTGTTTAACGTCGCACTAAAAAGATATTAAACTCATATATCCCACTTTGCATTGCCGTGATGGAAAACTGCAATGCCTTAAAATCGATGCCTGTGTTTTTATGGGCTACATAGTAAGTTTCCCCAAAATCATCTAACGTGTAAAGTCTAAGGACAACCACCCATTTCAGACACCAGTAGGCTATATGGCGGTGCGGCGCGTGTCCCCATAACATAAACGACCCATAAAATGGTTTTATTTACCTGTTTTATGTCATCAAATAGTCTGTGTGTTTAGTGTGAATTTATATTGGCCATATTCACTTTATCGTGTATATATTGGCCATATTCACTTTATCGTGTATATATTGGCCATATTCACTTCATCGTGTATATATTGGCCATATTCACTTTATCGTGTATATATTGGCCATATTCACTTCATCGTGTATATATTGGCCATATTCACTTTATCGTGTATATATTTTTATAAAGATTAATGACATTGGCAAAGGGATATCGACTAATTAAAGCCGATAAATAATCTCATGTTCTAGTTAAATTCTCAGAGACAAGTTTCTAGATAGACCTGAATCTCGAGATGTTCTGGATAACCTATAGGTGCATCTCGAGAAAAGGCAATACATGTACTATGTATATTGTTAAGATAAATATGTGGCAAATATGTAACACACATAGATATTAGGAATGGGTGATAATAAGCACAACCTGAAAAAAAATATCGTTTAGAGTTTAGTATAGTAAACCCCTTAGCCTGCCAAATAAAGATGAGGGCAGTTAAGGGTAATCTGATACAGGAGTGAGTTTCGTCTTAACCAAGAGGTCCATGAGAGATTTGTTCTTCTTGTACGCTATGATAGATCTATGTGATAGAGGCTTCATCATTTTAGGTACAAGGTTTTGATATTCCTATATGAAGAGACTTGCAAACCTGGTGCTAGGCTGATCATATAATACACAAGGAATAATGTCTACCCTGGAGCCTTTACCTGGTTCAAGGTTGAAACCCAATGGATACAAAATTTGAAGTGTTTTAATCCAATGAGCTTCTCTCTCCAAGCGTTTCCCTTTGGTTTCCTCTTCAGAAGGAAAAGCAGGAGCTAGTAGATAATCGCCTTGCCTAGTAGTGGGGAAGTTTTGATCCTCCAAAGACAGGATTATTTCGTTGAAATTCATCCTGTTTTCCGGCCAAATAGGATTAAATAATATTTTATAATTGTCAAGATTGTCAACTGGCGTTCTGTCTCATTTATGTAATCCTGTCTGGTCATTATAACCATAGCAGACCCTTTATCAGCTGGTTTAATAACGATATCTCTATTTTGATGAAACTTAGAGATTGACTGTCTTTCTGCAATGGTGAGATTAGGTTGGTTTTTAGTTTTGACAACCTGTTCAAATTCTGTACTAAGTTCGGAAACCTTGGCAGTAATCGGCGGTACATAACCTGTTTTTTTCTGTCAATTACAGCTTCTGTATCTATCTGCTCTAACCAAAGTATCGCGATAGCCGAATATATAACTGTATTTCTGAATCTTAAAATCTCTATCGTGTATATATATATTTTTGTATCAATGTAGAGAAAAGTTTGCTTGC
Organism: Katharina tunicata; assembly: GCA_032466195.1. NCBI lineage: Eukaryota > Metazoa > Mollusca > Polyplacophora > Chitonida > Mopaliidae > Katharina > Katharina tunicata. The sequence goes on from JAVFBZ010046771.1 coordinate 6,338, forward strand.
CTCCACCAGGGCCTGCGCATTAACCGACTGAGTCACAGAGGCTAACGGTAGAATGAACGAACTTTAATCCAAGCGTAAAGGGTGCGAATCTTTCTCTTATACAATAAGCACGGACACGGACACAGAAAATAGTGTCTTTTGAAAATTATATATAAACAATATTCGGTCGTTCCACTGTGGGCACCTGTAGCTCAGTCGGTTAGAGAGCTAGACCTGCTAGCCAGATATTCGAATCCAGCAAATCTTCTTTTTTCATATATAAAATATATATTGAATCGTATATAATGGAGGCTTTTCGGGTGGGGGCATGCGGGGTTCGTCGTGTGATTTTAATGAGGCTTATTCTCGGCCCTGACATACACCAGCAACGCAATGGTTTTATAGGCAAAATACCCTTGAGTATGACGTTAAACACCGATCAAATAAATAAATAAATAAATACACAGATACGTTCCCCGCTTGAACTTTTCTCACTTGCTCCAAATAGGTGTGTGCAATATAAAGGGGGTGTGGAATCCCACAAATAAATTGAGATTGGAAGACCGTTCGTATGGAGTAGTTCCCAAAAAATGTTTTTCCGGATGTGTGATTATTTTCCACTGCCTCTAGCTCCATATTAACTGACAAGAGAGTTAAGAGCCCCAAGGTGACATTGTTTTTGTTCCACAGCATATCAATCGAGAAAATATAAAGCGGAGTAGGTCTTCAACCGGCTCAACCCATTATGAGAAAATGATTGAAAATGGTCAAATAAATTGCTATCGACCGGGTGATGCTCAAATGCCCATATGGTCAGTGTATACCTGCCAAAACTTGCAATTGTTGTTAATCGATGAATTAAAGGAGATAATGCATTGTGTTGATTTAAATAAATCTTTACTGTTCATTTTATGGTCGTATCTTCTTGGCGGTTTTTATTGATTGTTTGATTGAGATTTGACAACATACTTAAAGTCACATACGCACCCAAATATTCTGTATTTTGGGTTTTTACAGAATCACATGAATTATATATATTTTCATCAAAAAGGAAAAGTTAGAGGTATTCCGTTAATTCTACCCCCAGATTTGAAGGTAGAGATAGCTTAAAAGCCTGGTAAGAATTTTTAATTGGAAATGTGTCAATCTGCTGTCCCAGCTCAGACACATTTTGATGTTCTGACGTCACTCCTAAGTCAACCGTGTTAGCCACACCCATTACAAGGTTCAAAATGTTAGCTCGTTACAAACAAGGTCATTCACCGCGGCTGGATCAAAGTCATTGTGAGCAAATATGGCTAGCCCTCTTCCGTTTAATTTGAATAACTGCTAGATTTCTCCTGGTCCGTACAAGTTCTGTACCCAATGAATAATTTTTATTTTAACGTGACTGTTTTAATTTTTGAACAAACATCAAATCCTGTAAAAATCAAGGCAAACGGAAATAGTTGAAAAATCCTAATTTGGGGTGCGTATGTGACTTATTTACAAATACAATATTTTTTTTTCATTTCTACAATAAAACAAAAAATAATAAATTTAAAATGGCCGAGTAGGATACATATTGTATTGTAAATATAATATTAATTAATATGGATTATACATTTCCAAACAAAAAATAAATCCCTTTAAAAATATTTTTCGGCAAATAGTTAATTTTCTTGGCTACAATGGAATTGTTACAAGAGTAAAAATCTCAGCATACTAAAAAAAAACAGTTTTCAATTTTAAAATGTTGGGGCTACAATTTGGTTGTTACAAGAGTTAAAATTTCTGCAAAATTTAAATAGAATAGTAGCATTTGAGTAGTAATTTTTAAATAAAAATGAACAGTTTGGTTGTTCAAAACAGTTTAAATGAATATTATTTACAAAGAAACAATATTGTGACTTCATACAACAAAGGCTTTAAAGTAAATACTCTTTAAAATCTTTAGCCCTGGAGGATTAAAATGTAGCTTGAGATAGATTGCATCTTTTTTCCGAAATATTAGCAGAGCCATAAAAATCAATCTTTCTTCGTTACAGAAAAATTCTTCAGGAGCTAAAAACTGGCAGTTTTAGTTTAGTGCCATGGGCCAGGTATGGTCAATTGTTCATTGATTGGGTCTCTGCCATGTATTTAAGGATAACAGGTCAAAGAGTATGGCTCTCTCATAACATTTTCACTGGTCTGTTTGTTTGATTGGAGTTTCACTATAATGACGAAAGTGAAAGAGACCACTATACACGACACTGGCAACACAGAAATGGCCACAATACATTTACAGGATGGAACACAGGTCACCTCAACAAATTAGATTCCTGTTACCCTTAGCTCAGAAAGCACCAAAGCACATGAGGCTCTTGCCCAACCATTCGCAATATTTAATGAAGTCGTCCCTAGAAGATAACAGGGGTGCGTTTCACAAAGCAATCTTAGCTTACGTTGAACGTAACTACCATGACAACACAATGCCTCCAGGTCGCTATGGTATTTACGTTGAATGTAGCCTAAAATCGCTTTGTGAAACGGGCCCCTGGTCATTGACAGAAAACACTGTTTTCCAGTGTACAACCGTGCTCAACGAGCTGTTTGTTTTGAAAAGTTGTTGCATGTCTCCTATTGCTGATACTTCCCAAGTTGTTCAACTGCCAAGCATGTGATGTGTCGCAATATGGGCAGAACATTATCTTCCGAGAATAGCTGCAAATAAAAATAATGATTGTTATATATTTACTTGATGTTTGACCTGGTACTCAAGGGTATTTAACTCATATGAGTATGAAGAATGTGTTCAGAGAATGTTAGCATGGTAGAAACCATGATTGATCTGATTGATTAGTGTTTAACGCCGTGCTCAAGGGTATTTCACTTACATGACGGCGGTGTATTCCAACAGTAGACAGTGACTCAAACACAACCAAAATAAGTGAAGTCACTTAATTGTTATCACTGTTAAAAAGATAATGTTCCTCCAGTGCTAAGTATGACAGCATGAATATAATCTGGAAACATACTGCCCTTAGTCAGAGGACGTAGAAACCATGAAACCAAAAAACCAAACACCATGGGAAACAGCTCACATAAATACATGCATATCTTCAATAGCTTACAATAGTACAGTCATAAACATTGACAATTTGACATCATGAACATCTTTCCAATAGATATTTAAATACTGAAGTGAAATATTTTTTGGATTGTTTAGAACGTGACCATTAACAGTATTTTCGTTATTTGGGATAACATTTTCTGATACAGAACAGATTATAGGTTAGACAATTTTACATACTAAAGTGGCTTCACATTCTTTGATTGTGTTAATCACTACGTTCTGTTGGAGTAGAAATAATTCACATAAGTGCAACACAATTGAGCGCAACATCAAACACTTATCAATGAATAAAAAAAAACCTATGGCCTATGCAATACATCCAGGGGGCTAATCTGCTGACTGCCTGACGCACCAAAATAACATACAAACAAAAGTATGTAAAAACTGTACACCAGAGCTTTTACAGAAGTTTGAAGAAAAAAAACCCCTCATTCACCAAAATATTTATTTTTTTAGCCATACTGATAAAATAACTATTAATGATGTTTACATACATGTACATAGTTTGTAACAATATATTCATAATTTAAGACAAAAATATCACGAAATAATGCAAATATATTACTATGGAACAAGCTCTATTTCTTTACAAGTATTGTCACGAGTACTTCCAACGAACTATTTCCGGACATTTCACTACAAGTTGACAGGTCTGTATAATCAGCCAAGAATAACCATAACAAAACCCACCTTTAATTTCCCTTCTGATCCTATGTAGGCCAGAGCTGTCCCAACACGAGTTAAGTGCATTGCCTAAACAAAACAGAGAAAAGTTCAGACATACAGAGGATGGTACTTACATGTATGACAACTACTTAAGTAAGGAAGGATGGTCTTGAAAACAACAAAAGATTGTATGAATGACAACTACTTAAGTAAGGGAGGATGGTCTTGAAAACAACAAAAGATTGTATGTATGACAACTACTTAAGTAAGGGAGGATGGTCTTGAAAACAACAAAAGATTGTATGAATGACAACTACTTAAGTAAGG